>JAQBSW010002604.1:0-99869 GCA_029291075.1 Eudiplozoon nipponicum
GCTACCGGCAGTGGACCTACCAGGTCGACATGCAGAAACTCGTTCCGTGCCGTGGCATTGAAAGCAATCGGCGTGACTTTTTCTCGTTTTTGTGGTTTACAACGTTGGCATGTAGTGCACTGTTGACAGTAGCTACGAATTTCTTTGGACATGCCAGGCCAATACAATCGTGACTGCAATGTCTCAATGAGCCGCCCAGCGCCGGGATGTCCTAACGTTTCATGCCAAAAGGCCATTAATTCTGTTCTTATAGATTCTGGCACAAACCATTGCACTGTTTGTCCTTCTTTCCGCACCAACAGGCCGTTCTGTAGACTCAACGTTTTATATGGTGCAGATACCCCGGTGCCATTTTTTAATTGATTAACTATTTCCTGACATGTAGCATCTCTACCCTGTTCTTCAGAGACTTTTATAAGCGGTGAAACCCGCACAGCGGAAATTCTGCTGAGCGCATCGGCCGCCGCATTCTCGATTCCTGCTCTATGATGAATTGATATATCATACTCTTCTAGTTCTTCAATGGCTCGATGTACACGTTTCTTCTCAATACATAGTGATCTCCAATGCACTAGCGCTTTGTGGTCAGTAAAGACGTCCACGTGTCCCCCGATGACAAAATATCTAAACTTCCGCAGCGCCCATTGTACGGCAAGTAATTCTTTTTCTGTGACTGTATAGTTCTGTTCCGCCTTAGTGAGTGTGCGACTTATATATTGCGCAGGACGTCCGTCAGCTTGTAACACCGCTCCTATACCAATATCTGACGCGTCTGTAACAATTGACATATTACCTACCGGGAAAGTCAAAATAGTTGCATCTATTAATTTCTGCTTGCATAGTACAAACGCTTGTTGAGCTTCCTCCGTCCAACGAAATGGTATCTTGGCACTAGTTAACTGAGATAAGGGCTGTTGTGTAACCGCCATCCCTGCGAGGTATGGTCTATAGAAATTCACCACACCAATAAACCGGCGCAATTGTTTTCTAGTGGTAGGCACCGGATAATCCCTGATAGGTTGTACATTCGAATCTAACGGCATGCATCCGTCCGCTGAGACTAAGTGCCCCAAGAACCGCACTTCTTGACCTATCTGTACCTTTTCTGAATTAAAATGTAATCGCCATTCTACAGCTTTGGCCAACATCTTCTGCAGCCTCACACGTAATTCGTGTTCAGTAGTGGCCCATATAATAACATCGTCTACGTAAGCTGTTGTACACGTTAAGTCAGACACGAACGAGTCCATCATCCTTTGGAACACTTTCGGTGCGTTTTTAAGGCCAAATGGTACCCGGGTGAATTGGAAATGACCTTGGGGTACTTGTACCGCTAACTTCCATCGGTCTTCGGGCCGCACGCCTATTTGCCAAAATCCCTGTTTAAGATCAAGCACGGCAAACCATTTGCCTCCCGCTAGCTGTAAGAACAGATCACGCAGAGCCGGCATGGGATACGGGTCCGGTTTAGTTACTGAGTTCAATTGCCTAAAATCAGCCGCTGGTCGGAGCGAACCATCCTTTTTCGTAACATAAACCATCGGAGCACGAAAAACAGATGTTGACGGTTCAAGAACGCCGGCTTCTATCATTTCTTGGGTTGCACGAGTCGCTGCTGCTAATTTCTTTGGAGGAGCACCATATACTTTTGGTGGTTCGTAACCGTCATTTAGTTCTAGCCATAGCTTAAACTGTTCGACCGTCGGCCCTGGACGCTCGCTACAATCAGGCAGTTGGAATATAATGTTATATCGGGTTTGAAGATTCTTCCACCACCCAGGCAGACAACTGGTCTCCTCCTGCAATTTATGGGTACATATAGACTTTATTGAACTTATTCCCTCAGGCCGCGATAGGCATACACGTTTATTTTGACAGTCAATCGTCTTAACCCATTTTCTAATGAAATCAAGTCCCAATAAGGGCGTTTGCGTATTCGAAACAACAAAAGACATATGATAGACATTTTCATTTATTAACAACTTCGTGTCCCACTCGCCCACAGCCACCATCGATGCGCCCGATGCCTGACATAAACTTGCTTTCGTAGGTTTTACATTGTTCAATGGCCAAGTCAATGGTAGTACCGACACATCAGCTCCAGTATCCAATTGCATTATTACTGGCTGTCCGTTGAAGAGTTCTAAAAATTTAACTTTAATGAAAATTCTTACATTTGGCAATGTTTCCCACACTTCCTTTTCTTCAAAGGCCATCTGGTTCGGACCACTTTTTTGTTTGATCTGCTGGTCTTCATTCGATCTACCCATCGGAGGCACCAAAGGATTAATATTCGTGCCCTGCTCTCTCCCACCTTTATTTGTGAGATTGTGCACCCTGTTACCCCACTGCACTGGCCGTTCTCGAGGAGCAGTACATGGGTTTTGCTGACGCTTATACGTCGTATTCGTCGAAGCTGGAGTCCTTATATACTGACTTTGCTTCCAGGCCACTGGCTGTTGCCTTCTGTCGCGGAACTGCTTATTATGCCGCGAAGAATTCCAATACGGTATGTCGCTCCTCTCAGATGTCGTAACTGGACCCATGCGTGGAGATGCAGCTGCCACTTTGTTTGTCATTATGGCCGAACTTTGAAGAGCCTGAAGTCTCTCTTCAAGGCCTCCCTGGGCGCTGGATATTTCACCGTATCTGGTAGGATCCAGCAGCATGAACATGATGGCCTCATGTGGTTGCAAGCCGGGTAAAGACTCGGTAAGCTTCGAGAACCACCGCTTGATACGTGCCATGGTATCCATGGGCATCTCACCCATTAATGGCTTCAGGCTGTATAATTCTAAGAACACTTCCTGAGGCCTAGCCCGGAAATGATCCAACACGCGTCTTTTGTATTCTTCATACGTGAGGTCAACCGGCAATTCCAATTGGACTGCTACTGTCCGGTCCACTAATTCCTGCACAGCTACACGCACAATAGGTGCTTCCAATGTAAATTCTTGGGCTCGAACTGATGCTTCAAATTTTTCGAACCACAACTGTGGCCTTTCCACATCTAGTGGTGCCAACATCGGCTTAAACTCTGATGACGGTCTGAAATAATTCGTTGATTCGGCTGAAAACGCCGGCATATTTCCTCCTGATTCCTCTTCGGCGTGGTCGCCATTGTTGTGTCCACCTATGTTGGATGGTCCACGTACTTGGATGTCTTCTGTATTTATTATTAGCGTATCGTCTAGACGAGCCTTAATTGTGCCTAATTCTGCAGTTAAATTATTCATTTGAGAAGTCAATGCCTGAATCAACGTTTCCAACCCATCAGAAGCCATTTTAAATGTACGACAAATGCTTTATTTTTACTCAATTATATATAGAATTTTCTCGCACAACGAGCATCGATTTAATAAAACAAATTTACACATTAATTAATTTATGTTCACTTCAGCTCTAAGTCTGCTTTTCTCATTGGGCTGACTGCTTCATTCTTATACGGACGCTTCTGCGAGGAATTTCTGTTGAAATACTGTCTGCCCTAGATAAGACTTTTTGTTCATTATTTGTCTTAAAGGTGGCCATTGCCACAATATATACCTAGACGGAGAAATTAGTCTTCAACATAATGGGAGAACAAAAGCGTATGACCATAAGGCAGAATTTGCAATGCAATCTCTATTGGATTCTGTTCGAAAATATATTTCTACAGAATTCGTCCGCTTCATCGTGTCTTGACTTTGTGGGCGTAATGTGGGTTGTAATCTGTGGCAGAGTAATAAGTCGAGCATTTGGAACCGCTACTCGTTTAATGGTTTGTTCTAAGGATGACGAAGAATTCTCCTTTTCACCGAGCAAATTAGAAAACAAAATCCAAACTTTAAATCGCAACCGCCTGTAACAGCAATTGCTATTTTGCATAAGATACACGACATTCATTATTTGAGCAATTAACACACAAGGCTTTTAATTTTGACCGATCAGACTTTGTCTGATAGCATAATGTACGGTTAAGTGTTCATATTTTTATAATTGGATGAAATAAAATGAAATACGTGCTTTGCGCTGTGCTCCATTTGAGACCAGAGTGATGGAAACGGCCATCCTTTCCCGTTCCTACTGTGAAAGTTTCCCAGTCTGGTCGGCTATGTTTTTCCTTTTTTCAGATCTCAAATTTGATTTCTTTTCACTGGACAACTATTACAGCAAAACAGCATATACCATGGTCTCTATAGGAAATTAGATCCCGGGTGTTTTGAATTCGTGTGCAGCGTCTTCGTATAATATAATGTTATTTAATGTAGGAATGAAATATTTTTACTAACGTCTGACGTGGATTCTGGCCTAAGTTAATTTTCTCCCATTCGACAAATTGCTAAAGTTTTTGACGCAAAGTTAAGTAATGACCACGTGAGAAACTGATTTGCACTCGTATGATCCAGACTACAAATAAATTGGTTGACATTTGTCCTGAACCATAATTGGTTTTAATTTTGACTATCTTGGTAGAAAAATAACATTTGCGAACATTGGTTGGCGGGTGTGGAAAAATATTACTTATGTAAATGAAGGTTGCGATCTCGACATATGCACTAGTCTCATTGTACAAATACATTTTCAATATAAAATAAGCAATGTATAAATTATATAAGACAATTAATCTATTAGACCGGTTTCGTCTTTATTAGAAAATCATCATGTAATGTCCAGAATTTGGCATGGATCGGGCTCGAACCTGGGCACTTCTGCTTCGGAATCTGCTTCTCCAACCAATGAATCACTCTGCGGCTCCGAATGAAGGAGAGCTAACGAAAGTCGTTAATTTATTATATAACTGAAAATTGTGTGCAGCACGTGGTGGAACAGCTCAATGTTTAGAGCTCAAGATTTCGTTGCAGTCGTGCCAAAATTCGGGCCCTGTTCACGAAAAATCTTGGACAATACGTGAAGGGTTCTCTATAAAGGCGAAAACGGTGTATCGGATAAATTTCCTTTTCTTTAGTTTATATTGAAAATTTTATGCGTATAATGGGACAAGTGATTATATCAAGATCGCAACCATGATCTAGATAAATAGTGGTGGAGGTCAACGCTACCATTCTGCCAAGATAGCGACATTTCATGCTTTTATCCATTAAGCTTACCGACAGATCGATTTGCAAGTTTTCAATTCAAATTCTGCTTTAAGATGCAATCAGGGTTGGAAATGCATATGCAGTTATCTCAGTTAATGCAAATGGTGGAGTTTACATCTTAATTATCAACACATTAATGGGTAACAATAAGCACGATTCAGAGAGCACCCTTAAGTCAATCCGAAATGTCTGATTGCTCCCAATTTTAACATTAGTAGCTATCTGCAGCCTTGAACAGCTGCTAATCTATGCGGAGATATGAGCTTGACTCGTAAGCTAATTTGTTTAATGTGGAGAAATTCCTATCCACCTCTTTGAACATTATGCATATTTTGGAGCCAACCTTCAGTAATAAAGAGATATTAAATAGGACGGGCACTATCTCTACATGAAGATTTGTGCAAGTAAGGGCTAGTTAAGGTGTATACATGATTCGCCATATAGACCGATGTTATTATTGGACTCACCTACAAGAGGCCAAAATAATATCAGATGTATGGTTGGATGTGTACAGGATATTAATAAAGACGACTATTTATACATGAATTTTACTCGGCTAAATCTGTGCATCATCACTTATATTGCATGTGCCTTTTTGTCAGAAGAAAATCTAAAATTGTACAACTCAAGCACATTTACGCTTTTATAATTCCAATCAACACAACAAGCTTTGTGCTTCGATAACAAAGTCTATGTATCCGCATGCGAATGGAATAATCCGCAAAGGCGACTGCAATATGGCAAGAGCTTTTTACATCTGCCAGGCTACTCCAACGTTGGACTACTTAACTAGCCTCCGAAACAATAAACAAAACATAGACGCTGATCCGTCAAAAGTCTTTCAAAGCAGAATGGACGAAGAGTGGATCTGTCCTATTGGCTATCAACTTGGACCAAACAATCCATACAACAATATTCTTGGAGCAACATTCTCCTTCAGTACTGATCCCTTCCGATATCGACCGCCTTGCTTCAAGCTATTAGACGAAGAAAAGGGATATTCGTGGAAAGTACGTCAATTAATTCCACTGCTATAACATTCTGAATTTGGTTTTTATAATTTACGTGAACATCTGTCAAAAAGATGGCTTTTAATTATTCAAATATTAAGACAATTCTGATAGACAGCGCATAATTTGGCTACTTTTATCTTTTAAGTCTTACTGAACAAATATCACAAAAATTCGTGAATTAGAAATATTTTCGGGTGTAGTTTCGTAATCCTAATTACATTTTTTGTTATACCTGAAATATAATTGAAACAACTTATAAAGAAAGTCGTTTAATCGGTAGATTTAAAAATGAACACTTTTGACATCTTACGCGAATGTGCAGTACTGATGTTCATAATTTATTTACGTCAAGCAGCACAATCCTTTAATTTTTACCTACTTTTAAAATCATTAAAACACAAAAATAAAATAACATAGATCTAAAAATATTTTTTTATTACCATTTGATCATCGATAGTTAGACATTTTGTTGCACTGTACCATCTCATATGTAGACTCTCCGCGATTTGATTTGGCGGGATGTTGCTTTGCAATATCAGTTTCGCAAAGATTGATCTCCAACAGGCTTCAAAATAATTCATAACAACCAATGGAAATGAGGTGGGATCTAATCAACGTTAAATACTGTTTGTTGCGGAGAACTAATATATATGCAAGTATGTATTAGGTGCTGCGAACCTAGTTACAAATTAGTTCAGTTCTGACCAGAAGGATAAACCAAAGGCAGCATGAACGGAAAGTATAATCTCATGCACATTCGTTTCGTGCTTACTGGCGACTCATCAGTAGGAGCCGGTATTACGCCCTTTAACCACTATATATTTCGGTAGAAGAATGTGGAATAATAGGACGGTACAATCTCCTAGACGAATGTGTAAACCTATAAGTGAAGCTAACGTCATATAAAGTCTACGACAATGCGACTTCAACGCTAACTCACACTATATAATATATATACCAAGTCTGTAAAGGATACTAACACTATGGCTATTGTGTTAGTAACCGATAACAACATTTTAGTACCGAAAAGGTACATGTTACTATCACTATGGTTTCCGAGCTGGTACATGGTACCAATATGATGGATATCAATGTTTGCTATAGTTCACTGAAATTGAGAATTTCAACAATTTCTGAACACCTGTTACTCCAGTAAATCCATACACTCTGGCCTTGATCGATATCAGTTATCACACTTCGCGGTAAGCATGACATTGAATTAAATATTTAACAGTTAAATTTTTTTGTTGCGGAGAACTAATATATATTCAAGTATGTATTAGGTGTTGCGAACCCAGTTAAAAATTAGTTCAGTTGTGACCAGAAGGATAAACAACACACAATATGAACGGAGTGTATAATCTCATTCCCATTCGTTTCGTGCTTACTGGTGACTCATCAGTAGGAGCCCGTATAACGTCCTTTATCCAATATATATTTGGGTAAGAAATGGTACAATCTCCTAAACGAATGTGTAAACCTGCAGTAGAGTAGCTAACATCGTATAGTCTCGACAATGCGACTTCAACTCTAACTCTATATAATATATATACCGAGTCTGTCATGATCATAATCATGATCATGATCATGATCATGTTCATCTTGTTCATCATCATCATCATCATGTTCATCATTATCATCATCATCATCTTCATTACCATCATAATAAATAACATCATCATCATCATCATCAACGTCATCATCATCATCATCCTCATTACCATCATAATAAATATCATCATCATCATATTCATCATCATCATCATCATCATCATCTTCATCATCAACATCATGTTCATCATCATCATCATCATCATCATCATCATCATCATCATCATCATCATCATCATCATCATGTTCATCATTATCATCATCATCATCTTCATTACCATCATCATCATCATCATCATCATCATCATCATCATCATCATCATCATCATGTTCATCATTATAATCATCATCATCTTCATTACCATCATCATCAATATCATCATCATCATCATCATCATCATCCTCATAACCATCATAATAAATAACATCATCACCATGTTCATCATCATCATCATCATCATCATCATCATCATCATCATCATCATCATCATCATCATCATCATCATGTTCATCATCATCCTCATTACCATCTTAATAAATAACATCATCATCATCATCACGTTCATCATCACGTTCATCATCATCATCATCATCATCATCATCGTTATCATCATCATCATCATTATCATCAAAATAAATAACAGCATCACCATGTTCATCATCATCATGTTCATCATCATCATCATCATCATCATCATCATCTTCATGTTAATTATCATCATCACGGTCATTATCATCATCATCATCATCATCATGTTCATAATTATCTTCATCATCATCATCATCTTCAGCATCATCATCACAATCACCCTCATCATCATCACAATCACCATCATCATCATCACCATTATTGTCGTCATCGTCAGGCCTCATCATCATGACAATCAGGCAATCGAATGACGTGTTAGAAAACTTTGTTTGAGTACACTGAATTTCTTTGTTTCATGTCGCAAGCGAATTCTGCATAGCTTAAATGCACACTGTATATTTCCAGTGCAGCTAGAAGCAAGACGCGTGTGTTGTTTTTTTCGCAGCCGTGCATACTCTCAGTCGCGCATGCGCAAACATAAGACATCTAATTAGACCAAAAGCGCTGTTGAATAAGAATATCAATTATGTTACCATGTGACAGGATAAAAAACAAATTTTCGCAGATGAAAAAATATTTGATTCAAAATTTCTGCTCTTCTATCAAAAAATTGATATATTCGAAATAATTCAAATCGAAATTTGGAGAGAATTTGAAATGAGCAATCGACGAATCATTCACAACAATCACCTAGTGCTCAAACGCTTTGTAATTGCATTCGTCTTCTGCTTGCAAAAATCATCCTGGAGTTTGGTAATCAACAGCGCCGTATGAAATGTCAACTCAAATTTTTGATTTCATTGAGTCAGTATCTACGATAATAGAGGCTTCTTTCATACGCAAGCATGCTCACACAAACCTAAACAAAACCAACAGAAATATTATAATTAGCTTAAAGCCACAGTTGTAGTAGATTTTCAGCAGCCTTACCATGTGAAGAGTATCATTAATTTTGTCAAATGCAAAATATTTTTTTTATAATGTCAATTGAAGTAGTTAACATGAAAAAAATTTGATATATTGTCAAATATGTTGAATTTTGGATAGATTTTGAAAACAATTAATTCTACCAATCAATAACGTAAATTACCGATGATTAATACCAAATGTCGGTGCATGCTTTTTCTGCTGATAAATTCGAGCTGTAGTTTTTAGATCCACAGCGCCTAATAAATTGTTAACTTATAAATTTAAATGCATTTGGTCTGTTTTTCTATATGTATACGAATCTTCCATACCCATGCATTTCTTCACAATCACATACGCAACTAGAAGGTATGTATTATTTAAATCAAGTTAGCGATCTTGCTACAAACACCGATCCCATTATATGAATTCATTTGTCAGTATAAATTTGTTTTTGTATAATGTAGAAAACGAAATTCATACGGTAGATCGGTTTCGTCAGTATTGGGAACTCATCACGAACTTTGGCATGTCTGTTTCGGCCTTTGTGATTCTAGCGTCGAAGAAGGACTGCCACATGTTACAAACTATTTTTAGTTAAATACTAGCTGATATATTTTGGCTAAAACGTCTTTAGGTGGAGCCTATATGGCATCTATATAGACATAATTTTCCAACTAGTCACATGACGTAAAGGCTAACTAAAATACATTAATTGATACATGGCTGAAAATACTGTGTTGCGTTTGGTAGACTTACTCCGTGTTTAGAGTCATAAACTGCAAAGCAGATGCTTCCAGATTCGACTCCTGGTCCAATCAATTTCTGAAATGTAGGTGATGAGCTACCAATGAGTTCGAAACCAGTCTACTGCATGAATTGCCTTTTCTACACTATACAATTCTTAGTTTATACTGACAAAATGTAAATACTTGCAATCTTGATTATAGTAAGGACGAAACCGATCTTCCGGACGAACTGCCTTTCCTACAATATAATTTGTTTAGTTTATGCTTATATATATATATATATATATATATATATATATATATATGTTGGAATATGAGTTTATATCAAAATTGCATACTTGATTTAAATCAATGTTATCACCAAATGCGCATACAGTGGTAGTTTAATTAACTTAAGAAATCTTCATAATCATGAATGACGTTCGTATTAAAATATCGGAAAATTAAATGTGGAACAATTAAAATAATTTCTGTTAGAAAAAATAATATTAACTTTTCATTTTCAATTCAAGTGCCTATTAATAAATATTTTTATATATTTTCAGAATATAATGAAGTACAATGTGTAACAGTTAGATACTGTTTGTGTCGGAGAACTAATATATATGCAATTATGTATTAGGTGTTGCGAACCTAGTAACAAATTAGTTCAATTATGACCAGAAGGATAAACCAAAGACAGCATGAACGGAAAGTTTAATCTCGTGCATACTTTCCGTTCATGCTGTCTTTGGTTTATCCTTCTGGTCACAACTGAACTAATTTGTTACTAGGTTCGCAACACCTAATATATATATATATATATATATATATATATATATATATATATATATATATATATATATACATATAAGTTCTGCGCCACAAACAGTATCTATCTGTTATATTTTGAATTGAATGATGTAATGATTATCGCGAAATGTGATAACTGATATCGATCAAGGACAGAAGGTATGGATTTAATGGTGTAATAGATATTCAGAAATAATTCTAATTCTCAATTTTAGTGAACTAAAACATACATTGAAATCTATCATGTTGCAGTAGAATAACAGTAACATTGTCATGTGGAAGGATAACAACAAATATGGGCACAACCAAAAAATTTTAATTAACATTTCCCACCCATGTACATACAAATTATTAAATGATATATTTTAAAATAATAAAAACTTGAAATATATAGAGAATGTGAAATAGATAAACGACGATTCATTGAAATGCGTGACCCATGAATCAAACCGATTGTGATTGCATTATTTTTCTGCTTGTAATATTCGCGCTGAAACTTTTTAATTCACAGCAACTTATATATTTTTAACTCATTTCTTTAATCGCATTTCGTCAGCGTCTATGTAAAAATTTCTTCTTTACCTATGGATGCTCACACACATAAACACAATTGGTAAGTTTCATTAAAAAAATCCACTGTTGCAGTTAGATATCAATGACATAACTATGTGAAATGCTGAAACAATTTTTTCACCAACACAAAATTCTTATAAATATGTTCTACTCAAGTAAATAAGAAATAATAATTGATATATCCAAAAAATTGAAATATGTAGAATATGTGAAATAAATTATCCACGATTCATTTCTATAAATCACCTAAAACTCAAACCTATTGCAATTGCACTTTTTTTCCTTGCGTAATTCGCACTGCAATTTATTTAAATACAGCGCCTTATAAATTGTTAAATCATATATTTAGTCGCATTCAGTCAGCTTCTTCGAAAACGTCTTGTTTATACCCAAACACAGACAAATAAAATTAGTAGAATTCTTATCAATCATAATTCTCTGTTGCATTGGAATATCGGTAACATAATTATGTTAAAGGATAAAAATATATTCTATCAGGAAAAGTAAATATTTATTTCAAAATTTCTACTCGTATACAAACAAAAGAATTAAATACTGTTTGTTGCGGTGAACTAATATATATACAAGTATATATTCTGTGTTGTACGCCCTTTAACCACTATATATTTGTGTGAATAATGCGGGATAATAAGAAGCTACTACCTCCTAGATGAATGTGTAAACTTATAGTGGTGAAGCTAACATCATATAAAGTCTACGACAATGCGACTTCAACGCTAACTCACACTTTATAATATATATACCGAGTCTGCAAAGGATACTAACACTATGGCTATTGTGTTTGTAACCGATATCAACATTTTAGTACAAAAAATGTACATAGTACTAACACTATGGTTTCCGAGCTGGTACATGGTACCAATATGATGGATATCAATGTTTGCTATAGTTCACCGAAATTGAGAATTAAAACAGTTTCTGAACACCTGTTACTTTAGTAAATCCATACACCCTGGCCTTGATCAATATCAGTTATCACATTTCGCAGTATGCATGACGTCATTGAATTAAATATTTAACTGTTAAATATTGTTTGTTGGGGAGAACTAATATATATTAAAGTATGTATTAGGTGTTGCGAACCTAGTAACAAATTAGTTCAGTTGTGATCAGAAGGATAAACCAAAGACAGCATGAACGGATAGCACATATTCCTGCACATTCGTTTCGTGCTTACTGGCGACTCATCAGTAGGAGCCGGTATTACGCCCTTTAACCACTATATATTTGGGTGAGGAATGTGAGATATCGTCCTATTATAATATTCAAGTCAAGTGCCTAAAATGATAAAAGATTGTTTCTTTACAAAATAAAAAAAGATATAAGTAGATCGTGTGAAAATATATTAACTGAATAATCATTTATATGAATCATCTAGGATACATGGCCAATATCATTGCAGTCTATTTCTGCTAGTATAAATCGGTCAGCATTGTGCTATAGCGCAGCGCCTTATAATTTGCTAACACACATATTTTTGAAATTAAGTCGGAATCTTTGAATAGATAAAAATATTCTAATGCATACTTTCTAACGAACATACAGATGGGAGAAATGTGGTACATTACGTAAGATGCTTAGTTAATATGCTTTACTTTTGTACGTCAGAAGCGCTTTTAACTTTTACTTTGTTAGGCGGAAGATATGCTTAATTTTGTATGAAGTGTTTGGGTTGATTGTATTCTTTAATGTTCCTAAACATGTATCCGTATTTGTACACCTTTTTAAACAATCGACTCATTCAATTGCTCAGGTTAACTTTTAGTCAATGAATAGAATTTTCTTTTCTTAAGCTTATCTTTAAAATGTAGGATTTCCAACTTGTCCTTTCTTAGAACAGCTATTAATAAATTCAGAAGCATCAAATAATTGTTTTAATGAAAAAGTTATGTAGACAAGTTAGGATTATTCAGGATGAATGTTGGGTGGGTTTTGATAGATTGTTTTACAGCTGACGATACTTTATAAACGCTTTTTAACTGTTATTTTAGTACAAATTTGAGCCCTGATGTGGAGTTGGTAAATAATCAACAAAGTCACCAAAAAAATAAGTCCGTCTTCATTGATTGGAAATTTAAAATACGGATCTAACATTTCTGGTGAAAAATAGAATCAAGACGTTGTTTTCTCCAAATCCTCAAGCACAGTGCCGCGTTCCTGTGCTGTTCATTTCGGACATGACTTCTAACTTTTGGTACTGGCACTTCCGAGATCGCACATATTGATGATACAATTTTATGACATTGGCAAATTTTCAATTTTTAAATCACAATTGACTGATGGATTTTATAGTGTATGTGTTGTACATTTGTCGAAACTCGATAGATGTATTTTTATATATAATTTGGTACTACAGGAGAGCCCTGATGTTACCACCAAATAACATATAAAAATAATATACCAAGTTTCGTCAGCAGTACAAAACAAGTACAATAAAAACCCCACGATCATTCATCGTGATTTGAAGATGGAAAAGTTACTAACATCAGAATATTTCATCATTAAGGTAGTATTAATTTAAGTTTTTTCAATTATCCGTAAAATATTTCTTAGTGGATTTGATCCAATAAAAGTATATACTAATATTACGGATGCTCTTGCTTGCTTTGATTAAACTTTCAAGCATTGTTCCTAAAAAAGTTTAAATATATAATTGCCAAGCTGACTTAAAATTACGTTCCTCTATTACGAAAATCAATATTATAAATTCATCCAAATATGTGAATCATTTTATTTCAGCTGTAAAACACAAAAAAACATCAGACAGTGTAATACAGCGCTTTGGCTTCAGATTTTAAATTATTTAATTGAGAAATAAAAATAAGGAAATAATTTGGTCTATATTGGCAAGCACTACACAGAAATATTAGTCAAAATGGTTCAAAATGACCTGGAGTAATGCTATTGTAAAAACTTCAGGTAGTACACAAATAGGAAATAGGAAACTATGTACAGACACCATGCTGTATTGAAAAATGGAAAGCGCTGTTTTCGTCTGTCCTATTGGTCGCCCGTTAAGATAAGTTTAATTTTGGATGAAAATGCAACATAATTGTTGTTTTAATACAACAAGTCGGCGTGTACTTTGAATAAATTTAACTAAACCATTTACTGATTTTGCATAAATATAACCGATCAACGGCAGAGAATGAGTTAAAGATAACTTTGCTGCCAGATGTTTTGGTATTTCGTCTTTTACACGTTGAACAGTATTTTTAACTATGTATTTAATCAAAATAAATTCACTTGTTTTAATTTGCTGTGCTGACATTCAAGACGAGCTTTAATAGATAATTACGTGTATGTATAGCAATGGAAGGTGATGGGTAAACGTTTAAGATATAGATATTACGCACAGCATTCATTTTAGTCTGAAAGAAAGTAAACGATCAAATGCGCAACGTCTTTTTAGAATAATTTAAGTAAAACGTTTTCCTGTCAAGTGGCATGAATTTTTGTAATATTGCGTTGATAAAGTTTGATTGTGAGAGAATGATCTACAAAATATACAATCAGTTCTATTGTTGAGCTATACATTTTCTCCTCTCAATCATTAGCATTTGTAAAAAGAATATTGTGATGCTATTTATTAGATTTATAAAGGAAATCTTCAGCATAAAACAGCTTTCGCATGTTACAATTTTAGTATCGTCAAAGCGATTGTAAATTTTCACTTCGTTCCACAGCTTTTAAATCTCTCATTTAAAAATAATTAGAACTATAAACAAAATCGGATTCAATTCAGATCCTATCACTGTACCATCTCTTTCCCTGTATATTTGGATATTGAAATTATGTTTATTATAACATCAATACAAGTACAGTGTTCTTTATATGTCAAAGTCAATTAATCGTTTCTATCACATTTGTCTTAATGAGCAAGCCTTATACAACATTCAATTGCACGAAAACTTTCAATAGATTACAATTATCTCCAACTATTACATAGTAAACGATTTTATTACAAATTCTTTTTGTGGAGAACTCACAGATATGAAATTTCGTACAAGGTATTGCATAACTAGTAAAACATTAGTTCTAAATTTTCTGAATAAGAGGCAACAGTCAGCATAAACACAATAAATAATCTCCTTATAATATGAATTTCGTGTTTTCTGACGACTCATTAATAGAGCTAGCAAAACACTAAAAATCAGATTTTAATAGATTTTCCAACCGTTTGCCTAATCCATGCGTTCGCAAATTTGTAATTGGAATTTTAGGACTCAGAGTCAAAAATTTCATTTTGCATCTTACATAAAGCATCGTGTCTACCTGAAACATCAGAAACCGCCTTCAACGCTTCACGCAATGCTTCACCTCATGGTTTAATTACATCTTGTGGAACAGAAATCAAACTTTACTTTAGATATTTGACGACGAAGCGTGACTTTTTGTCTGATATTTTGATTACAAGACGTCGAACCAACAACATTTCTCGTTAAGCTGTTAAGTGTGCTGCACTCGAAAGAGATTCCGTTGAATGTGACATATATGCATATCGCTGGGAAAATGTCAAATATCTTGAAAATACAGTTTTGTTGTGTTTTTCAAATAGAAAAATGTATTGAAATGTAAATTATCCTTTGCTTGTGATAATTTCAAATCACCATTGCTAGAAAAAGTAATTTCGTTTTCATACGCGAGAGTTTCAATCTCTAACTTAGTTTGTTCCTTGTCGATAAAAATATGACGCAATTCAAACTAGAGGGCGGTTTGTTGTGAGGAGAAAGCTTCCGTTTGGTAGTTTCTGTCCTTTTTTAAGTATTAGAATAAGTAAAAATTCTCTATTATTTTATTTTCGCACAATGTATAAGTTGACTCAGAACACCGGAGATATCAATAGATGTGCTCCGGTAACAATTATTTTCACAGCAAAATTTAATTCTTAAAAAGCACAAGGCACTGGCTGATTTCCTCATTACCTGGTCAATCTAAACACTTCGATCTCGACATAAAAATAATGGTCTTCGCATTGAAAAATATATTTTTTGTACCGGAGTTATTTTTGATAAAATTTACCCTTAAAAATTCCACACAAATCTTGATTGACAAAATTTTACTGAAATCTGCATCCAAAGTTATCTGCTCACTCTTTTGTGCCAGTAGAAAAAATTTTACAGGACGATACAAAAAACGATTACATTCAATCTTGTTTGTGAACATATCGATTGGGTGCATGAATAAAATAAAAAAAATGTTGCGCGTGTATCTAAGTTTGTCATATCATGCAAATAGTGCAAATGACAGTGCTTTTCAATTATTAATTATGCAAGGTGTGGGAACACTTCCCATTTCTATGCTATTTATATAAATGGCACTTGAAGAATTCTGTCTGAATTTTTTTGATTTACCGGCATAAACCTTGGGCCTTTGTACAACCTTAAAGAATAATTTAATGTTTTTTCATCTTTTTCATTATTCTCAAATTATATTACTACGTATAATTTTCTAGTCAAAAAAGTCAAATGCTTTTATTTCTTATGTAAATAAATTTATAATATTTAGAGAAAGCGCATCTTTACATCAGATGTGATTTTTTAGTTCATTCCAGAGAAACATTACTTCAATAATCATCCCTAGATATAGTATTTTTATTTATTTTATTCAACGAAACATAACATTTTGAATTACATGAATGTTATTGGATTGTTCTTCATTTAAGATTTAGATAATGATAGCGATTTAATAACCCATTAAATTGAGTACACAAATGAATTGTTATAAGGAGTATTATTAATGTAATTTTAACTTCTGCGTGCTCAGAAATTTATCAATACAAATTATTATCTTGATTTCAATGAGTATCCAACTGAATTAAAATGAACAATAATTCACCATTTATAAAATGTTTCCTGTTTAAACGTTGTTATATGAATTTTGCTTTTGAATCGAATTTTTATATATGCTGCCTAGACCTTTACAAATGAAGGCAGAACGCATGTGGGACATTCAAAGAGGATTATTAAAATAGAATTGCAAACAAGTTCAGAAACAGCATAGAAAGTGCCATTCGATATAGGTTAATATAATAGAGTTCCACATAAATTTTCTAATTTTATATAAATTTCAGTAAAGCTTATTACACTAAAACCTATTTACAACGGTACTTATTTAAACAAAGCATGTAATTTTAAATTTAATGGTGTTCAAATGTGAGATAAATATTCTTTTTTTTACATGAAATGTTCCTTATTTTTGTGGCAATGATGATTTAACAATCTTTATTATATATCATGCTACTAATATATATAAGTAGACGCTAGGAAATAGTTATATTGCATAAAGTCAATCTGTAAAAGTCCGAATATAGTTGGATGTGAAGACTGTTTTGTTCATTTGAATTTGACGTCCAAAAATCGTTCTATGCCGCGACGACTGGAAGGTCTATAATGAAGAAGTAAAACATAACTTTAGCTGAAAAGATGTCAACGACTACCTGGATTCAGAAACCTATTGCAGTTTGTACGAATATATTATAGTAAATTGAGCGTTCCATCGAAGGAAAAAATATGTTATGCTGAATTCTTTCAACAAAAATGCAAATAATTGAAAAATCTAATTATCTAAACAATATCTGATCAAGTGAGTAGTGATTAAAATTTGATAATCAAGCTTGAAAACTTGAGATAAGCACCAATCATATATGATTTAGCCTGTCTTAAAATCTAGCGAAGCCAAATATGATTGATGTTTATATTACATTGGCAAAGTTTAATTTAATATGGTTTTTTATTTTTAAAACAGGGTAAGCAAACTCTGAATTTTATTCATCAAATCCACAAATTAATTTCAAAAGCCGAACAAACAAACATTAAATAGCCTTCATGCAAGTGTCAAAATATGTAGACCCATCTGGCATTAAACTGGTGCTGTCCCTTAGCCGTTCGCCCGTAAAGCAGTATTATTGTAAAATAAATTACTGGTTGGAGAAAAAGCATGCTTAATTTATATTCTGATATTATAAAGACGCAAACAATAACTAACATTTCCTTGTTCATTTAAACAACAGAAGGACTGTAAATAATAACAACTCCATATTATTTTTTGTATAAAAGATTCGCAGAATTTAAGAACTGCAGCCAGTCGTCATAATTGCTATTTTAATAAGCACCACATATTCTTTACGATTGACTTGTGTTATTCAATTTTCTTGGTATTCTTCAACAAAATAAAATGTTTAACTATTACAAGTTGTCAAAAGGAAACATGCATATTTGTTATTGGTATGCTTTAATTAGTAAGTAGCCAGATCTTATATTAAACAAGACATAGGAAAATGGTTTAAAATGGCTGACCTATTCAATTCCAACTTTACGGCCTAAAAATTTATTTTCCAACGGTTTAAATTTTCCCATCTGAATAATTGACCAAAAAACAGGGTCGACTGAAATATGCAAACATGTGGACGATTTATTCGAATTACATTCTGTTAAAACAGAAAGTTTTTGATTAAATGAATATCACCAACTGAAACAATATATAATTAAACGAACATTGGTTGCGCGGGTGGTGATAACAATTATTATAATCAAGGTTGCGGTCTTGATATAAACACCTGACCCATTAATTACTTACATATGTCAGTATAAACCAAGAATTGTATAGTGTAGAAAAGGCAATTCATCCAGTAGCCCGGTAAGGACGAAACCGGTCTACTGGATGAACTGCCTTTTCTACACTACTGGCCACAATTCTTAGTTTATACTGACATATGTAAGTAATTAATGGGTCAGGTGTTTATATCAAGACCGCAACCTTGATTATAATAACTGAAACAATAGTTAGCAAAATATAAAGTACATTCGTGGGCTAATATTTTTTGTATAATTGCAGAATGACGCGAGGAAAATAGACATGCAAAATCTGTCTAAAATTCAATGATTTATTTGTTTGAATCAAATTATCTCGGTAATGCAATTAGAACAATGTAAAGCGTGTAAAGTTGAATTTATCCAGGTGTTCAAATCAAGATTGCAAACTTTATTATGGTAATTTATATAACAGACTGCGTAACCAATGTTCGTATAATTATATCAATATGCCTTTCAATACCACCTCCCAATGTACTGTAGTGTCTGTTAAATAATGACAGATTTCGTTAGGGTTGGTTGGAACTTTGGGTCTTAATGGATGCCATATGAGCTCCACATAAGAGAAAAAGTGTAATTGAGTTGAATTAGCTAGTAAATAACTGGAAATTATTCGCAGTGTGCGGAAAATTTTGGCCGCTACATGATGAGTTCCCAACAAGGATGAAACCGGTCTACTGGAAAAATTTACTTTTCTACCCTATGCGATACTTAGTTAGTACTGACTAATGTATGTACTTAATGGGTTAGATTTTTAAATGAAGTTCGCAACCTTGATTTTTTTAATTTTTATCTCCGCCCGCGCAACCAATAATTATCAAAGTAAATGCCAGACTGTATATGAATGAAAGATGGTGAATAGTACTGAGTATTCTCTACTTAAAACGGCTATTTTCCACTTTATTATAATCAAGGTTGCGATCTGGATAAAAACACCTTACCCATTAATTGCTTACATATGTCAATATAAACTATGAATTGTATAGTATAGAAAGGTAATTCATCCAGTAGACCGGTTTCGTCCTTATTGGGAACTCATCATGTATTGGCCAGAATTTGCCGCGGCCAGAGGTCGAACCTAGGCACGTCTGCTTTGGAATCTGGTGCGCTAACCACTGAGCCAACCTACCGCACCTTACCCTACACACAATTTTCAGTTATACATTAACTAATATAGCTTGGTTAGTCTGTTTTTCCTTTAGTGAATTGCCTTTTCTACACTATACAATTCTTAGTTTATACTGACATATGTAAGTAATTAATGGGTAAGGTGTTTATATCAAGATCGCAACCTTGATTATAATAATTGTTATCACCACCCACGCAACCAATGTTCGTTTTATCCTCCAATTTTTTATTAAATGTATTTTCTCTTTTTTATAAGAAATATGCAATGAACATTATATATATATATATATATATATATATATATATATATATATATATATATATAGATGCAACTGACATAGTTGCACAGTGCGGTATATATCACGGACTAGCGAAGTACAGATTTTCTTTGAAACAAATATCGAAAGAAATAAGTACACATAGAAGAGGCTGCTATGTACGTATGCAGACGTTTATGCATGCCTCAACTTGTTAGTTTTCCGCTTTCTGTTTTTTGTTGATATTTTATCTTTACGAATACGACATTATCACACTAGATTTCGAAAACAAATAACCAAAATATGCCACAGATATTAGAGCGCAATTGAGATCTGGCCAATTAATGGACTCTAAAAATTTTATATTATTTTACTGTTTTATAATAAATTTATGCTGCCATACAGAATTAATTCTCAATATAAATTACAGTTTATTGTAAATATTAAATGACCTTTTTAATTGTATATTGCTGATATCAAAGTAAACTTAAATGAATGCGCTTATAATGGAAGCGGATATTTTATAATTAACCATGTAATAAAATTACAACCTAGCTAAATTTATCGTACATTTCATAACTAAAGCTTATTTTGCTCTAGATTTATATGCTTTTAGTTCATTTTTCACCACAAGTTTTTGAAAATGAATTTAGAATCGTGTAGGTATGTGAGAAAAACCAACAGTTTACCGTGAGTTGCAGCTGATATAATTTGGCATATACACAGAAAGATCGATAAATTCTCACGATTAGTTATCGGGAGGGTCATATGTCAGTTTATTCTAAGAATGTTTTAAAAATTCCCCATTATTTAAGCATTAAACAGATTCAACATAAAGTTTAACATTTTATTTCAAAAGTGATTTAATTTAAATTTAACAATTTATAAATATAAAATAAAATTTATAAGATTTGCACGGCAAATAGTGGCCAGTACGTGATGAGTTCAAAATAAGGACGAAACCGGTCTTCTGAATGACTGGCCGTTTCTATAAATTCTTAGTTTATACTGACAAATGTATGTACATAAATGGTCAGGTGTTTATATCAAGATTGTAACCAACGATTGTTATTAACACCCGCGCAATCAATTTTCGTTTAATTATACCAATATCATTATTAATATTTCTACTTTCCCTACTACTACTAATACAACTATTACTATAAATAATAAAACTGCTACAACTGCAACTACTATAATTACTACTGCGTATATTACTGCCGCTTCTAAAACAACGACGACTACTATTATTAATATTACTACTACTACAACTAATACAACAAATGCTACTACTATTACCACTAAGTAAAATTTAAATTACCTCTTCGATAATCTGGACTATTAATACAATTACAACGACTACTACAACTTATACCAATATCCCTACTACTACTATTATTATTGTTACTACTAGTACTAATATTACTACTACTGCAAACCAAAGAAGGCAAGATCAAAAGGTGTTATCTCATATACAAATTTGTGTCATATTTTCCAGCGACTCATCAGTAGGAGGCCGTCTTACGCCCTATAGTCGCTTGGGACAGTTTGACTGTACATTAAGTAAGTAAAAAACGCATGTATACGTAAGATTGCAACTTTTGTTCAAACAAACTTTATTTTACCTTTCTCGTCCTATTTGAATTAATTGGTCTCGAGGTGCGCAATGCGTTATAAAACTGCCTTGAATAATTTTTACTCATGCCTACCTGTTTCTTATGGTGTCGGGAATTTCGATGAAATTGTGTCCGTGATCTACTGCTACACAGACAATCAATTAATATTTGTTTGAGAAGTGTGTTTAATCACACGAATTAATGCAGAATTTAAAAATAACGTGTTTTATTCAATATTCAGGAACTACGCATTTAGATTTAGTATGTGACACAAAAAGCTACACGCGTATAACACGACGTATTTTTTGATTTTCAACTGCGACTATTTAATACAGAATAATAGAAATTTCTGTTAGACAAAGTTTTTTAGAATCCCCAGTATATTTCTACATTTTCAATTTTATTTCAATATAATAAAATGCCACAATCTAATATGTGGTTAGTTTAAATTTGACAAATTTGAGTATTTCACTCATAAGATCAAACATCCATTTCTTCGTCTAAAAAATAACGAAAAATATTTAAATGATTATTTTTTTTAAACATAAGCTCATAAGAAGACTTTCTTAAATTTATTACATTTCAAGACTACGCAAATTGTAACTATTTTATAATCTACGACCTGAATCAACAAATGAATATTGGGTTATTTCTATATTTGAAATTTTTTATAATAAGAACTTCCAACGTAGACATAAATTAAAGAGGAATTACCAATTATTAAAAATATTTCAGATTTATATCGTCTATAATTTATTCTAATTTGGGATAGACAAAGTGTAAATTAAATTACTTTTTCGCAATGTCATAAGCAGGTTCTCGTAATTTAATAATGATCTAAATTAATAATTCATTTCAGTAGAAGCAAAAACTGGGTTCATCTTTAATATCTATTAAGGTCAGAGTATATTAATTTTTCGGAATAACAGCTGTTCCGAAATAGTTTTAAATCTTAAATTTGTTGACGTCTAGCATACATTTCGTTGGTACCATGTACATTATCGGAAACCATAGTGATGGTATCAGGTAATGATAAAATAGCCTTAGTTTTGGTGCCATTTACAGGCTCAGTATATATAATATATATTGTGGAATGCTTTGAAATCACATCGTTGAAGACTTTACTTGAAGTTAGCTCTACTACTGCAGGTTTACAAATTTATATAGGAGATTGTACCGTTCAATTGTCTCACATTCCTCGCCCAAATATATAGTGTGTAAATGACGTAATAACGGCACTAAATGATGAGTCGCCGGTAAGCAAAAACAAATGTGCACATGAGAGTAGAATTTCCGTTAATGCTGACTTTTGTTCATCCTACTGATCGTATTTGAAATTATTTGTTACTAGGTGCGCAGCACCTAACAAAGAATTGCATAAATGGTAGGTTTTCGCAGCAAACAATAATTAACATATAATCACTAGACTAGTGTCGAAATATATTGATTCGGCTGGTGAACGCAATTGCGTCAGATTAAGTTATATACTTTTCTGTATTCTATAAAACGCTGTCACCAATTTTCCTTTGCCTTTAATTTCGAAGCAAACGAGCACGTTTTTGAAACACTGATTTTTTGGAAATTTTTTAATTTTATCCAGGCTGAACGTTGAAATTCAAATGTTAGATATTTTTATAGCTGCCTTACTATGACCTGTAATTTAAATCATGCCATTGCTCACGAAACTATGTGCAGATAGACAGATAAAAGTAGATAAATATTTGTGCTATTATAGATTTGACTCGCATTAGTAAACGTAAGCAAAATATGCCTTTTGGGATAAATATCTGTATGTGAAACAATTTTCTGCGGCTGAAATATAATTTGTTTGTGACGAAATTCCTTATAAAATTTTTAAATGTTTGCTGTTAAACATATTCCAAAATTGTTGTCTATCTACCTCAAAATAAATCATACTTATAGAATAAGTTTCATAACAAATAGGATAAATTTTTATTTATTTTATTTTATTGTCTAAAATTAATACTATACATTGATATACGAATAGGAAGCAGCCAAGTTATGCGGAGAAGATAAAATACGGTATGATGTAAAGATGGATTCTGCCAGTTTTCCCACAGTAGCATATTTACCGCGACTGACCAATACGTATGAAGCCAGCTGGTTCCGATCCTGGCTTCAAGCGCCTACAACAGCACATGGAGCTGGACTAAGGGATTTATCAGAGGTGTGGCTTGGCCTCAGTGTTCCCCATTGCCCTTCATGTTATTACGTAAGTTCAGCTGAAAAGTGTGTTTTAAATTGACGAACGAAATTTCCACATTATAAAATATATCAAATATATTGTGCGTTTGGAAAATTTTCACCTTCTTTTATAAATATATACAAATATATTTATATTGACATTCACTTAATCAAAAGTAAGCCTGAAATATACATTTATGTGCACGTGAAAAACCAATAACCAGAAATTTCAATGGCTTCATTTTATTGGTAATTAAGCAGAACCTAATATGCATAACAGAATGTTTATGCAGACATATAATTCAGCTAGAACAAAAGTCTATATTGTAGAATAGCCATTTAAAATTTACATGAATCCTGAAGTAATGTGAGTTCTAAATACCTATTGTATTAAACAAATTTCAATCTCATGACAAAGATCTACTAACTAACAGCAAAAGCAAACGATCGTAGATCTGCTTATGGGTATATATTGGGAAATGTTGAAATTTGCACTAGCGAAATCAAATGACCAATGAAAATATTTTTTTCTCTGCGTTGAAATTTCGTTTGCTCATGTAGGAAAAAATTGGTTTGACGTGGCGAATTATGAATAAATGAAGAATGCCTATTCCCGCATTCAATGCACTACAATCTATAAAGCAATGTATAAAAAAGTTCAATGAAGTATACTTTTCTGGGTTACTACGAGAACATTTTTCAGAAACATGATTTTGATTTACGAAATCACTCTGGCCACAATACTCTGAAATCGATCGACATTAGTTGTCAGTTAAGTGACATCTTATGTTGATTTGCAGCCATAATGCGCCAGAAAACTCATATCAATGAAAATGCTCTTCTTTCTCAGCATAAACTGCATTCCCTGATGCGCAATGACGTACCAATTATTTTTCGACGTGTTCTGTGCATAGAAAACCTGAATAAATTTAAATTCAAAGAATTTAAATTTATCTAACTCTTTGCAAAAATATGTGGCATCCATTTTAAAATTAGACAAACATGATTTTTGTTATTATTCATTGTCCGCAAAATAAAATTACTTTATCCAACCTATCAGAACCAATTCAGTCGTTTTGAAAAATTTGCACAACAGGTCTGCACTACTGAAGATATACAAACGACAATTTGTCATTCTAATTAATTGCGCCATTTAAAGCTAATAAGATTAACGTGATTAATGTAATTTAAACCGGTTTGTTGAAAATAAAAATACAATTAAACCTAACGTCTAATTCTGTTTAATAATGATTGATGGCACAATTTATAACCCAATTACACCATGGCCCTTTTATTTCTAACAACAGAAATTGCATAAATTTGTGTCTATTTATTAGACTTATAAATGTTGTATCTAAGATGAGTTCTGTTATTTTACTTGAAGAAACGTAGGGAAAATTAATTTCGAATACTAAATTGCCTCTAATAAATAATTTATAAACTTTGTCACGTTTTCGCCTTATATTTTTTGTTAGCCAACGATATCTCATACATAAACAAGTTATTTTTGCTATCTGCCAAATGCATTCGAAGCTTAATTAATATAAAGTTCTAAAGACGAACATTGATGTAGCACCTTTAAAGCTTATTTGTGTTATTAAAGTAAAAATAAAGTACAAATACGAAAAATGTTTAACATTACTAAATAACAGATCAAATTTGACTTCTATTTTCGCTCAAACTTTGCATTTCTGACAATGCGCATAGTTAACGGATATCGGACATAAGACTATTAGAAAGCTATAACATGTGTTTTCAAATATGTATTTATTTTAAATATATCGGTTAGGGCATTATGATACGTTGCTAAATAAGTAAAAATTTTTGATTGTTAGAAAAGTGGTTAATAAAGTGTTAAAATGGAATAGCTTAAAAGTAGAAACACAAATTCGTATTGTAAAACAAATGAGTGTGTTCTCACTGGTTATACGACAAATATAGACGCTTAATAAGCATACAAACGTGAAATCTTTGGTAATTTTTATGTAAACGTTTAACATGTAGGTGCAATGAATGACCTTTTATTCGATATTCAACTTTTGATATGGGACAACATAATAGAAAAGCTTTGCTCGCTAAAATAAGGAGCAAAATTTTAAGCAAAATCAGCAATAAATTTGTTAAATTTTAGCATTAAACTGTTAATAAAATGATATCATATATCTACTGCGTACTAAATTATATTTAATGATAGAGAGAGAGTGTGTGTGAAAAAACGGAAGCCAATCAATTGCAGGCGTCACACCCAGTTCAAGCTTAATACCTGTTTCTTCTGCTTGCATAAATTTGACTGCTCTCAAGTATATTCTAATGAACATATCTTTAATTATAAATTGGAAAGCAAAACAAGATCGAAATGTGTAAAAATAGAAAGAGTGGGAAAAACGGAAACCAATAAATTGCGTGCCTCACATCCAGTTAAAGGGCAATGCCTGAAAGTGTTTCTTCTGCTTGCATAAATCCGGCTGCATTCAAGTATCTACTAATGAACATATCTTTATATAAAAAATTGGAAAGCAAAACAAGATCGAATTATATAAAAATAGAGAGAGTGAAAAACGGAAAACAATCAATTGCATGCGACACATCCAGTTAAAAGGCAATGCCTGAACATGTTTCTTCTGCTTGCATAAATCCGGCTGCCCTCAAGTATCTACTAATGAACATATCTTTATATATAAATTAGAAAGCAAAACAAGATCGAAATGTGTAAAAATTGAGAGAGTGTGAAAAATGGAAACAAATCAATTGCGTGCCTTACATCCAGTTCAAGCTCAATGCCTGAGCATGTTTCTTCTGATTGCATAAATCCGTTGCCTTCAAGTATCTACTAATGAACATATCTTTATATATAAATTGGAAAGCAAAACAAGATAGAAATATGTAAAAATAGAGTGTGAAAAAAAGGGAAACCAATCAATTGCGTGCGTCCCATCCAGTTCAAGCTCAATGCCTGAACATGTATCAACTGCTTGCATAAATCAGACTGCCTTCAAGTATCTACTAATGACAGATATTTATATATAAATTAGAAAGCAAAACAAGATAGGAATATGTAAAAATGGAGTGTGAAAAAAGGGAAACCAATCAATTGCGTGCGTCACATCCAGTTCAAGCTCAATGCCTGAACATGTTTCTTCTGCTTGCATAAATCTTTCTGCCTTCAAGTATTTACTAATGGACATATCTTTATACATAAATTGGAAAGCAAAACAAGATAGAATTATGTAAACATAGAGAGAGTGAAAAACGGAAGACAATCAAATGCGTGCGTCACATCCAGTTCAAGCTCAATGCCTGAACATGTTTCTTCTGCTTGCATAAATCCTGCTGCCTTCAAGTATCTACTGATGAACATATATTTATATATAAATTGGAAAGCAAAAGAAGATAGAAATATGTAAACATAGCGTGTGAAAAAACGGAAACCAATCAATTGCGTGCGTCACATCCAGTTAAGGCATTGAGCTTGAACTGGATGTGACGCACGCAATTGATTGGTTTCCGTTTTTTCACACTCTCTCTATGTTCTTTAAATCAAGTTTGCGAGCTTGAAGTAAACACCAATCCCATTGTATTTAACCAGTCGTCGAACAACATAACAAAGCTACCGCCAGCCGCAACGCACTGACGCGTGTCGACCTTCCATTGATCATCATCCAAAGTACGACGGCAAACTGACTATCGAGGATCAAACCGAATTGAATATATAAATCAAATTTAGATATACGGCTCTCACCTCTAGCAGTATACATTGAACTTATTGGAAATGTCGGCTGCACAATTTCTATGCAGTCACGAACGTAAGCTGTTTGCCAACTTTCGCTGCAAATACATATATAGGCAATACAATTTAAACAATAATTGATTGCACGGGATGCGATATTAACAAAATTCTTTAAATCAAGTTTGCGAGCTTGAAGTAAACACCAATCCCATTGTATTTAACCAGTCGTCGAACCAAACCTGCTCAACCGCCAGCTGCAGCACTGACGCGTTTCGATACTTCCATGATCATCATCAAATTACGACGGCAAACTGACTACATCGAGATCAAACCGAATTGAATATATATGGAAATCAAATTTAGATATACGGCTCTCACCTCTAGCAGTCTCGCATGTACATTGAGCATGACTGAAATGTCGGCTGCACAATTTCTATGCAGTTACGAATATTAACTGTTTGTAGCTTTCGCCGCATATACATATATAGGCAATGCAATTTAAACAATAATTGATTGCCTTGAATTGGTGGTAACAATTCTTTAAATCAAGTTTTGGAGCTTGAAGTAAACGCAATCCCATTGTATTTAACCAGTCGTCGAACAACGTAACAAAACATTACCGCCAGCTGCAACGCACTTTGGTACATTCGACCTTCCATGATCATCATCGAGTACAGCAGCAAACTGACTATTCGAGGATCAAACCGAATTGAATATATATGGAAATCAAATTTAGATATGCGGCTCTCACCTCTAGCAGTCTCGCATACATTGAACTTGACTGGAAATGTCGGCTGCACAATTTCTATGCAGTCACGAACATTAACTGTTTGCAGCTTTCGCCACATATACATATATAGGCAATACAATTTAAACAATAATTGATTGCGCGTGTGGTGGTAACAATTCTTTAAATCAAGTTTGCGAGCTTGTTTACATATTTCTATCTTGTTTTGCTTTCCAATTTAGACATAAATTATATTTGTTTTTATTTTATATTTTGTCAATTATACTTAGTTTTAAAAGTTAATTTATACTTGGATTAAGAAGACGTTGTTAGGCAAATTAGGTTCGAGGATTTAATATACGAACAATAGTTAAATGGGCAGTGATAAAAATTATTTTTATCAACGTTGTGCTTTTGATATAAAAACCAAACACATTATATATATATATATACACACACACACACACACACACATATATATATATATATATATATATATATATATATATATATATATATATATATATATAGACATTTGTCATTATAAACTTAGCACTGTTTAATGTAGTAGATACAATTGACCCGGTAAACTGTTTTGTTCATGTTTAGAACTCTTTATAAACTGTCCCGAATTGGTGCTTGTCCGTCATAGGCGGCTCTAAGACATGTACGGTTCTTGTCCTACAAAATTATCATTTTTTGGTGTCCAATGAATTAAATATGCATGGTATGTGCATTGCTTGTCTTCAAACTTCCATAATTGATTCACGCACACCGCAACATATCCAATTGAAGCGTTGTACACGGACAAGACCATAAGGATACTGTTGGATTTATTTTATCTACTACTGAAGCAAACGCCTCACTTGAATGGAGGTCTTTGCGATATCGTTTGGCTTATACTAGGTTCCGCGTAATTAACCAGAGTCTGTGAGACTGAGGCGATCTTCTAATTTAAACCATGAACTATTTGAAACGCTATCAGAGTTAACCTGGGTCTTCTGAAGTGTTCGGACATCTTAACAATATCCGTAACTTCCATGCGAAACAACATGAAGGTGGCATAGACTATAAATAATTAGGAAAACTGTGGCGAACTAAATGTAGCCATAAAAGCTGCATCAAGCTCTAATAAGTTTCTTTACTTGGCACCAAAGTTGGCACCTCGCCATAAAACATAGTGACCAAAATTATGGCGAGTCTTCGTTGTCACATGAACATAAATTCTATTACAAGACAATTGTTACCATACTTCATAGACGAGGGACTTACCATGGTGACTACATCAGATTAATCAACATACCTCACAATAATATTTACACTGTTGGAACAAGATTATTTGCCACCTATTATGCTAATAACGGTTAAACAATGCATGAAGACTTCTGGCACATGAGCAATTTGCTGAGTCATCTTAAAGAATAGCTGGTACGAAAAAAGTGCTTTGAAAAAGTGGCAAGGTGAAACTTGACCAAAACGCGACTTGACTTCTAAATTACAAACCTGGAAATCTGCTGGCGTTTTCGCGATTCCGTAAGGCTACTAAACTTGCAGTTTTTTGTGGGTAAAAATAAATGGTGCACATATTCTAGGCACATTGTTTACTGTCAGACACGCAACGGACGACGATCAACATTCACTTAATCTTGCTTACGAGTTCGATGCAGCTTCACGATTTAACATATCTTACATAGTAACTGTCGTCGCTTTACCGAGAGAAGATTCGTACCTCCAGTTTATGGGGAATGGCTCACTAATAAATCCGATATCTCCTTAATCTGATCAATAAAGAAAATGGTACGTTAAGAGATTATGTTAATCCTCGACATTGTAATAGGAAGGGCATCAAAACTTCTACTGTGGAAATATTTCTGTTTCGGAGAAAAAAGTATTCAGAACTCACAGCCATAGCTTCTATTTGAACTTGAAAATTAGTTATTCTCTTGACACAGTAAACGAGTCAGTTGCCAAGTTGTGGAGCTATATTGATTGACAGCCCAGTGTGTTATCGTGAAGGACTTGATAACATTTATATTAGATGCAATTGTCTAGTTACTAACTGTCGTTAATGCGAAAACGCCTCAAATTAAATCTTTTGATAAAATAAGACCGATAAGAGGTGAAGGAATCAGCATTGCACAAATCCACTATCTTATTTGGGATGAATAGAACCGTCATATGTAACGCTATAATGTTTACTTACAAATGATTAAAACAATTGGACAACTTTTTCAATGTGTTATAAAATAAAAATGCCAAACCTGAAAAACAGATATTCACTCGTAGTGGGCTTGCGTTAAATCTACAGCTTATACATACCAGCATTTGCAAAATTGTGCGATGAAGCCCTCTTTACTTAAAACGAACTTCGATGCCCAGCAAGAAATAATAACTTTATACTAACAAAATACATTGCCTCTGATAGATTTGTGACCATCAGACTGATTGCATTAATACGATACATGCATTAGTTGAGTAATAGTTTCGATCATTAGAGGATGATTGGTTTAAGGAGTTTGATATGCAAATATATTCTCAACCTGACCCTGTCTATTTTAAACTGAATAGGAGGCCTGATCCTAATAAATGACAAAGCATTTATGAAGTGTAATGACTGAAAGAAAGTTTAATCAGATAGAAGAACCGTTTCTTTCTTATCTTGTCCTGAGGTATGTGCAAATGAACTCGAATATTTAATGGATAAAAAGATTAATTACATTGGATGAGAGTGTGAAACAATGGACAACTAATATATTTCGAGCATCACCTCCAATTCAGGTTCAATGCTAAAGAATATTTTTTTGCTACAGAGCTTCATATGTAATCAACTCAGTAATGTAATTGCATTTAGTTAATATCCTATATGCCACGTATGTGGAACATACGTGCAAGGTTTTAATTGCAAACGTATATTCGCCATTTATTTCTAAACACTTGTTTAAGTTGCAATGTACTTTCATTCGAGTAATTAACTGTCTGGTCGCACGACCTACGTAGGTGTCACGACAACTCACACATGTATATAAGTATAAAATATTTTAGATCGACATTAACGTCTGCTTCTCTTCAAATGCTGTTATATGCATATTTTTAACGCTAAATAACACTTGTAGTTTAGCTGTATTGGTTGCGTTATTTGATGTTGCCTCAACTTTCTATTGCACTGTGCGGAAAATGACGCCCTAATTAAATGAGATGCTTAAGTAAAGTGCTTTCTTCTTTGGTTTTAAAAATATATTTTTTGTTTGATCTCTCTTTTTATCTATTGATTTAATCAGTTGTCTATGCTACTCATTAGACTTTAGAGCTTTTCCTGATCACGTATATTTGTTACCGTTTAATTATGGACTAGCTTGTCTGTCGATTCATAAGAAACAGACGCGAACTGTTGGTAATTTATCTTGTCCTGTCAAGAAACTTCTATAATGCAATTATTGTACGTTCCTGTTTGGTCCACCGTTAATTGTTCTGTTAAATTTAATATTAACCTTTTCTTTAGAATGACAACCACAATTGAAGCAGATTTTTCTATGCGCTTTTATGAAACGTTAAAGTAATGTTTGTGAATGCGACCCGATATAAAGACAAAGGAAATTATTATCAAAAATACGTATATATTGTGCAAATTTATTACATCTCTCTTTAGTGATGTTTTTTATGATAACAGGAAAATTTCTGCTATAGTTGGAAATAATTGGCATCTCATTGTCCCACCATCAACATTTATATTAACACTTCCATTAAAATGAAACGGTACATCTTTTGGTAATGGTAAAGTACGTCTACCTGGATCGGGGATGATACTATTTTATTTACGGCAGGAACATACAAGCACCAAAATCTTAGATTTAACTTTTATATATTGAACTATAGTAAAAAAAAATCAAAGGAATCGGCAACCAAATAATTACCTAGTAGATTGCGCTATTGCTGCAGTATACGGAATATCCCTTAAGACATAGCAAGGGAGGAGAATTGACTATTGATAGTATTGGCCGGATAGGACAACACTTGTTGAGTTTTTTAATGGCCCGTACATTATTAGTATAAATACAAACCTGAACTTCTGTATCATTGTGAAACCGGCATCGAATACAATTTCAATTTCATTTATTACCTCCCGCTCAGCTCTATCTATTTCATCAGATATACTTTCTTGACGCAAGACCTTTATATTATCATTCAAATTGTTCTCAATCTTTCGTATAAAGACTGATTTGTATATTATTACATCACCTTTGTCATTATTAGCGCGTAGTATTTAGATCACAAAATTTTGTTGGTACCTTTAATGCATTAAAATGTTGCCTTGTCAATGCACCTGTTCTACAATTTTGAAATAATTCTGAATTCTGATAAACTAAATTAGGGGAAAACCAGCTTTTATGCACAGAGCTTGCAGGTTTTAATTCGGTTGTTTTTGCGAAATGCATTTTAAAAACAGACTTGGAACAACACTGCGTTTAGATTTAGGACGAATTTTATAATTTCGGCACATCGATAGTGCTTTTATTGTTATTTGATGGAATTGTATTTGTGATAGGTTAAGGCCAGGTTTATCAGTTTCGCTCAGTATTAAATCATCTGGACCTCCAGGTGTTATATACCTTTCTAATTCCTTTAGTATACTTATTTATCTTCATTCAAAATAATTGAGATATCGATTCTCCTATTAACTATTCAATTCTGGAAAAATCCTAGTTCTTCATATTTGGACGATTGACGTGTAGTTTAGACATGCGCAAACTGCGCAACGAAAATCCCGGGAACCATAATTGCTCGATACATTGATGAAGCCACTATTTCCAAACTAGCGTTCTATGTGTTTTTGATTTTTAACATCACAAGGTCATCTGAAATTTTTTGAGATTTTTTTGGTATTTTAGCTTCAATAAAGAACAAAGTAATATTTGCATATGCATAGTTAAAAAGAAATATTATTAGACGCAAGAATCCTTTCCTCTTTGCTCTCTTATCAATCATTTACAAAAAATACATAAATTGAAAGGGTACGCTGTTTGCCGTACACCAAAAAGGAGAGTTAAAGTGGCATTACCAAGCAAGTGCAATGCCGTTATATATTATTTCGAATAAGTTAACTACCGTATGATGACCCAAATCTAGTTCGGTTAGCATATTAATACATGGTCAGCCATGTTGGAAAACGCATGTCGATTTCGATTGAATTTAGAAACTTTTTCCTGAATAGCACCTGTTCAAAATAATTGCTATTCGACTTTTCAGTGATTTCTAATGTTTACATAAATCCATGCTGTTGGAACCCTTTACAGCGCTTTCTTCTAACTTCAAGCTCATTTAGTTGTTAAGCATTAGAACAGTTTTGGTTATAAGATATATTACGATTATTGTATTGTGTAGCAAAATTTTTGGCATTAATGCCGTTTTCCCAGATTCTACTGAGTACATGCATTAGTGGCACGCTCTTCTGCTCAAATTCACATGTTGTTGCCTAACGGTCTAAAGTGTGGAACAGAATGTACTTGCGTTTCCTTTTGTTGTTAAATCGAGTTATGATACTGGCGTAAATAATGAATTCATCCAAGAGTTAACAATTTTAATCAATTCAATTAAAAATACAGGTAATAGTACTAAAATAATATTAAAAAATAATATAAATAAATTATAACTGCTGATTCAAAAAAATAGAGATAGATTGTCAGAAAAATTAAATAGACATTTCGTATATTGATAAAATTAGTTTCTGAAAGCTCGGCCAAAACAGTATTTAAAAGATTTTCCTACGAAGTGCAAAATAAATTTGGCTTCAGCGAAAATTTAAATTTCTATTTCGCTGGAAAAGCTACAAAAAATTCTCTACTAAATATTTACTATAATGTCAATTCAAATATTAAAACGGCGAACAAAAATTATAAATATTGCACATGGATTCAAGTACAGTTATAATATGGTTTAACTTACAGTAGTAAACGTAATAAAATTGTTTTCCAAAAACAAACGAATTCAGTTATCAAACGAACATTCGTTGCGCGGGCGTTGATAACAATTTCTATTTTAATCAAGGTTGCGAAATTGATATAAACACCTGACCCATTATGTACATATATTTGTTAGTATAAACTAAGTATTGTATAGTGTGGAAAAGGGGATTCATCCAGTAGAACGGTTTCGTTCACATTGGTAATTCATCAAGAATTGTCCAGAATTTGTCACGGCTAAGGCTTGAACCTGGGCACGCCTGCTTCGGAATCTGGTGCCACGCTGTCGCACACTAAACACAATTTCTACTTTTATACCAACTAATGTTCCTTGGTTGGCCTTTTCATTGGGAAGGGCCTATATAGCGTCCATTAAGCCCTAAAGTTCCTAAACATCCATATCTGCCATTATAGAACAGGTACCACGTTACATGGAGAAGTGGTTTTGAAATGAACATTAATATAATTAAACGAAAATTGATTGCGCGGGCGGTGATAACAATTATTATAATCAAGGTTGCAAACTTCTTATAAGCACCTGGCCCATTATGTACATACATTTGTCAGTACAAAATAAGTATTGTATAGTGTGGAAAAGGCGATTCATTCAGTAGACCGATTTTGTTCATATTGGTAAACTATCAAGTACAGTCCGGAATTTGCCGCGGACAGGGCTCGAAGCTGGGCACGCCTACGTCGGTATCTGGTTCCACCCTGCCACAAACTAAACACAATTTCCACTTTAAACCAACTAATGTTTCTTGGTTGGCTTTTCCTTTAGAAAGGACTTGTATAGCGTCCATTAAGCCCTAACGATCCAACTAACTATCCATATCTGCAATTATATCACAGATATCACGTTACCTGAGGATGTGGTATTGAAATAAACATTTATATTATTAAAAGAAAATTGGTTTCTCGGGCGCTGATAGCAATTGCTTTCTAATTAAGGGTGGCAAATTTGATATAAAAACCTGACCCGTTATGTAAATACATATGTCAAATCCCAATAAGGATGCAAACGGTATACTGGATAAATTGATTTTTCCACAGTATGCACTACTTAGCTTATACTTACAAATGTGTGTTTGTAAAGGGACAGGTGTCTGTATCAAGTTTGCAACCCTGATCAAAATATTAATTGTTATCACCACCCACGCAACCAATGTTCGTTTAATTATATAAATGACGATTTCAATACAACTTTCCCATGTACCGTGGTGTTTCTTCTATAATGGCACATTGACGAAAGTTAGGTGGAACTTAAGGGCTAAATGGACGCTATATAGGTTCTACTTAATGGAAAGACTAACTAAGAAACATTCGTTGGTACATAACTGAAAAAAGTGCGTAGTGTGAGGCAGAGTGGCTCAGTGGTTAGAGCACTAGATTCAGAAGCAGACCTGTCCAGTTTGGAGCCCTGTCCACGGCAAATTCAGGACAGTACGTGTTGAGTTCCCTATAAGGACCAAATTGGTCTACTGGATGAATTGTCTTTTCCACACTATACGACACTTAGTTTATAGTGACAAATGGATGTACATAATGAATCAGGTGTTTATATCGAGATCGCAACCTTGATTAAAAAAGTAATCATTGTCCCCGCCCGCACAACCGATGTTCGTCCAATTATGTAAATTTTGAGTTCAATACCACTTCCCCATGTAACGTGATATATGTTCTATAATGACAGATTGTGGATGCTGAGATTGTATGTTAGTACTTAATGGACATTATATAGGCTCTACTTAATGGAAAGTTTAACCAAGAAACATTGGTAGGTTTATAGCTGAAAATTGGTTTTGGTGTGTGGCAGTGTGGCTTAGTGGTTAGAGCACCAGATTCTGGAACAATCGTGTCCCGATTCGAGCCCTGTCCGCGGCAAATTCTGAACAGTACATGATGAGTTCTTAATATGGACGAAATCCGTCTACTAGTTGAATTGGCTTTTCCACAATATAAAATACTAAGCATAAACTAACAAATAAAGTTCGAAAAGTTGATTAAAATAGTAATTTTTATCAACGTCTGCGCAACCTATGTTCGTTTAATTATATAATTTTTTTATTTCAATACCAATTCTCGATGTAAAGTGGTATCTGTTCTATAATGGCACATTGACGATGGTTAGGTGGAACTTTAGGGCTAAATGGACGCTATATAGGTTCTAATTAATGGAAAGGCTAACCAAGAAACATTCATTGCTACATAACTGAAAATATTGCGTAGAGTGCGGCAGGGTGCTAGCTCAGTGGTTAGAGCACCAGATTCTGAAGCAAACGTGCCCCGATTCGAGCCCTGTCCACGGCAAATTTTGCACAGTACGTGATGAGTTCCCAATAAGGACGAAACCGGTCTACTGGATGAATTGCCTTTTCTGCAGTATACAATACTTAGCTTATACTGACAAATGTGTGCACGTAATGGGTCAGGTGATAGTATCAATTTTGCATTCTTGATTCGAATACTAAGTGTTATCACCGCATGCGCAACCAATGTTCGTTGAAATATATAAATGTTGATTTCAATATCACTTCCCAATGTAACGTGGATTTTGTCATTTATGTGCAGATTGGAGATGGTCAGTTGGAAATTTAGGAATAAATGGATGGTTAATAGGCTCTGCTTAAATTAAAGGCTAACCGAGAAACGTTACTTGGTATACAACGGAAAATTGTGTGTAGTGTGCGGCAGTGTGGATCATTGGTCAAAGCACCAGATTCTGAAGCAGATGTGCCCAGGTTCGAGACCCGTTAGCGGAAAATTTTGGACAGTACGTGATGAGTTCCCAATAAACACGAAACCGATCAACTTGATGAATTTCCTTTTCCACAATATACAGTATTTTTTGTTTATACCAACAAATGTACGTACATAATGGGTGAGATGTTTATATTAATTTTGCAACCTTAATTGAAAAGAGTTATTTTTATCACCGCCCACGCAAACAATATTCATTTCAGTATATAAATGTTCATTTCAATACCACTTCCCCATGTAACGTGACATATGCTTCATAATGACAGATTGCGGATGGTTTGTTGGAAATTTAGTGCTAAATATAAGCTATATAGGCTCTACCTAAAGGAAAGGCTAACCAAGAAACATTAGTTTGTATATAACTGAAAATTTTGTGTAGTCTGCGGCAGGGTGAAACAGCGATTAGAGCAACAGATTCCGAAGGAGACATGCCCAGGTTCGAGCCCTATCCGTGGCAAATTATAGACAGTTCGTGTGATGTTAACAAAATTATAAAGCTATATGTTCATTTTCTCTATGAATTAAAATCTGCGGATTTAAGTTATAGCAGCCATATGCAGGATATAAATACTTCTCTCTTTTTTTTAAATTAAGTAAACGTCAATCCCATTGTATTTGACCAATCCCGAAACAACATAGCAAAAAACACTCGGTTACACCTGCTGAAGCGTTTTGACCTTCCATGATCATTATCAGAGAAGAACCACAAACTGATTAGCGAAGATCAAACTGCAATGCATATGAGGAAAGCAAATTTAGATATTCGGCTCTCACCTCGTGTAGTCTCGCATACCTTGTATTTGACTGAAAATATAGGCTGCACAATTTCTATGCAGTCACGAATATTAAATTTTTGCAGCTTTTGCCACATATATAGGTAATAATAAGAGCCAAATATTTAATTTTGCTTTACATCTTTATGTATTACAGTTTGGCATCGCTAGGTAGTTTACAGTCGTACTATGATGATCATGGAAGTTAGAAAAGTGTTGGTACATGTGAATGACGGAAGTTTTGATATGTTTTTCGAAGACAGGCTAAATAAAATGTCATTGGTGTTTTCTTCAAGCTCTCTAACTTGATTTAATGAATCGTTACCACCATCGGCGCAATCAATGATTATTACAACGTCTGTCTATCCAAATGATTTCGTTTTAACGGGCCATCACGAAGTTTGTGCCCACATAAAGATAAAGCACTATTCTATCTTTAGACAAACAATTTGAGATGCGTAAATAAACTGTACTTATTATAAAAAAAACATAATTTTATATTGGATATAATTAACTCGTTATTTGACCCACATAACAGAAATATATTGTAACTACTTTATAGTAATGGAAAATACTGATGAATATATACTTCAACCATATATTATTCAGTTTCCGATTCCTTTGAGTTTATTAACAGAATTCAAGTTTACATTTAAAAAATTAGATTACAGTGTCATTTAAGGTGAAGCCTTTTTTTAAAATGTTCCAATTTCATATACTGTTGAAATAAAAAAAATTGATTGTGTGGGTAGCGAATGCAATTATTTAAACTACGGCTGTGTGCTTAATTTAAGCATGAAACTTATTATATTTGTCCATTCGCAAATTAATGCAAAACAACCGTTATTCTCACTTACAGAAATGTTTCGAACATCTTGCTTCTTTAACAGAGCACGACGATAAGCGGACTTGTGTGAATCAAACCACAATTCATTTATAAGTAAAGCAAAATTAGATATTCGTCTCTCACCTCTAGTAGTCTCGCATACATTGTACTTGACTAGAAATGCAGTCACGAACATTAACTTTTTGTAGCTTTTGCCCTATTAAATCAATTAATTAATGCTCTGTTGTTGAACAAAAATCAAGTTTGAGAACTTTAAATAAACACCAATCCCATTGTACTTAAACAGTTACACAACAGCTAAACTACCGCCAGTCAGACGTTCTAACGTGTTTCAAACTTTTATGATCATCATCAGAGCAAGACAGAAACTGACGAACGAGGATCAATTCTTAATGATTGTATAATAGTAGTAGTACTACTACTAAACTTATATTCAATTATAGAAATATACAAAATGCTCATATTTGTGAATATATCGAAATTACGCAACCTGAATTTGCAGTCAGGTAGAATTTATGCGAGACTACTAGATGTTGGATCAGCATCTGTAATTTTGCTTTGCTTTTATATGTATTGCGATTTGATCCTCGAAAGTCAAATTTTCTTCGTGTTCTGATAATTTTTGTAGAAGTTCAAAATTCCACAATATTTGCGACTGACAGTAGTTTAGCTATGTTGTGTAACTGGTTTTCGTAGAAAGGATTGGAGTGTATATCAAGCTCACGAACTTGATTTAAATTATTAAAATGAAAAATTAAAACAGTTGACCAATACATATTACCATCGCTGGTCCCAGGTCATACATTACGCACATTTATTTTGATGCGCACAAAAGATGTACAATTTAGTTTTAATGGAAGCATGCATTAACAGTTTGCAGGTGTGTGATTGGTTAATTGTACTTAATCGTAGTGTGAGCTGAAATTTTATAAGCCATTTTGAAAACACATGACAAAGGAAAGACGTAAATAAAATTGTACAATTTATGTATTAATTTGATGATAATTTTTTTGTCATAAAAATAGTTCGCAGTCACGAACACGGTTTGAATGCATAGTAATGTAAGTTTCACGTGTGGGTAATATTAAAGAGATATTTTAATGGTAAATTAAAACGAAACAATCTTCCATAGTACAGCCTGATTTCCACAGTATTTGTGTTATAATAGTTTCGTGTGGTTTTAATGAAAAATATCAACAGATCGTGGCTGTTTTTCAAGAATTTTGAAATGTTACTCCTGATTAAAAAGGAAACGAATATACTAAAGCATAAATTGATCCAATATCAATTGACTATCTGAAACAAGTGATTAAAACTATTGTTTAAAGAGAAAATAATAATAGATAGACGTTTTTAGAACCCGAAAGGAAGACAATTTACTGAAAATTTTCAATTGATGCAAGCCATTACCGCACAACACAGAAGAAAGTTATAGCAGAATTAGAACGCGGATAAAATAAACCAATCTAATGGTGTTATTCAGAGCAAAAAATTGACTTCATCGGCAACTAAAGAGAATCAACCGCCAATGTAAACCTCGATCATTATTTGTCCCTATTAACGCGAAAAATGGTGATTAAATTATGAAGACCGAAAAAATCAAGCAATTAATTATTGGGATAAAAGTACCCTGTAACTTAAGAGTCTGGCTTAAATGAAATAGTATTGGATGTATGCAATTGCGCAACATGTCATTGAATCCTCGCACGTCTGTTCTACAGGCGTGGCCTTTCAAGAACATACTGAGTGCATTAGCAGATATGAGTTTGCCGCATAAAAGCACAATCGTTAAAGAAACCTAAGCCGGATTTATACATGCAGGAACAACATTTTTGGGCCTTAAGCCTGAACAGGATTTGATGTAGGAAATTGTGTGGCTGTTCCCATATTTCACATTCCTTCCCAGGTTAAATTTTCTGTTCTATTGCATTTCGATATATATATATATATATATATATATATATATATATATATATATATATATATGAACAAAACAACGTACTCCATGGAATAACATATATTAATAAATCTTATTTCTACCAGTATCTACAGCCATTGTTACTGGATTCGTTGGTATATTCGTTCATCCAATCCCACTATACATTTGTCGTAACCAATCTCCTCTTCGTTATGTTAGCCTTTGTTTTGCGCAATTTAGACCACTACTTTTGCGCAATTTAGACCACTCCTTTTGCGTAACGTCATTTGGTGTGTCATCGCTTTCATTGTTAATTGCGTCCGTAATTGATGGATGTGTCGTATTTTGCGAAACGTTGGCTATTTTTAAAGGCATGTCAGTTATGTCTTTGTTCCAGTCCAATTTAATTTCTTTTTGAATTATTTTCTGCACGTTTAAGCAGGGCTTCAGCTTATTAATTGCAATAGCTTCAAAAGCCAGAAGCATTTTCTCTGTTTTTGCCTTGTAGAGAACTGAAAAATTGTTACTACTAACAGCATGACCTGTGAGTAGTACATGCTCGCAAATTGCTGATTTTTGTGCAGGAGCTGCACCCCTCTTTAATAGTTTTTGATGGAGATGCTGATTTATTCTAGTTTCGAGCCTCTTTTTTGATCTGCCGATGTACTGAGCGTTGCAGGTACATTGAAATTTGTATACAGACAAAGGTGTTGACGTCACAGAGAGGCTATCTTTTTCATTCGTGCGCATCAGTTTTGTTGTGTTGAACACCACTCTCACCTGTATTGATGGAAACTGTGCTTTAGTCGCTCGAATTACTTTTCGTTTGAAGATTTCAGCTGGAAGATCACCTCCAAAGGGAACACTAAGCGTTACTCTCTGGGAGTTTTGTTTTCCTCCAAATTGGTCTCGATTTTGTTGCGTTGCCTCAAGTTGTATTCGATGAACCAGTCCGGATAGCCATTATTTCTCAACGCTTCGCGAAGCAAATTTAGCTCTAATTCAATGTTGTTCGGTGAACAAATCCTGCGTATTCGTGTGCACAAATTTATTATTTTGTTCCTTTTGTACGCCCTTGGCACACTACTGAAATAATGGATATATTGCCCAGTCCAGCTTGATTTCTTGTGAACTGATCTTGAGAGAGTACCATCTTCATCTCCCTTTATTCCTACATCTAGGAAGGATAAATATCCGTCTTGTTCTTCTGCAATTGTAACATAACGAAGAGGAGATTGGTTACGACAAATGTACAGTGAGATTGGATGAAAGAATATACTAACGAATCCAGAACAATGGCTGTAGATACTGGTAGAAATAAGATTAATTAATAAATGTTATTCCATGGAGTACGTTGTTTTGTTCTCATATTTAAGAAGAATAGTGAAAATAGAAACGATCAATATATATATATATATGTGTGTATTATATGACCGTTGCCTTCAAATATTACACAGTACATTTCTTATTTTGAAGAAAAAACAAATTAAAAACCTAGTGGATAATGATAATTTATTTCGAGACTAGTGAAATTCACTTTGCAATCATTCATTTATATACACCTTGGGTTTACGTTTGATTATGTGATTAGCAACTAGTCTGATTCGGTGTTAGAAGAAATAACATTTGTACACGTAACATCCAACAATGCGAACAGTTGGTTTACTCTTAATCCATCAATACAAGAATGACCAGATCCCAGACACGACTTTGCAATACAGCAAGAAAGACATTTATACGCAAACAAGAACACACACGGAACATACGTATACACACTTACTAATCAGCCAAAGAATGAAATAAAGTAAAACCGAGTCAGATTTGTTGTCACCCACATAAGCAAAGGAAAATTCAGGATGTAAATAAATGAAAGATTGTAAAGTCAAGTTTAGTAATCTCGAAATATGTGGTCATTATCTACGTTGTTTTTAATTTATTTTTCTCTTTCTAATGAGTAATATACTGTGTGATATTTGAAGGTAATTGACATTATATATATATATATATATATATATATATATATATATATATATTATTTATAAGAATTTATGGAAAATAGAAATAAACAATATATGTAACATACAAAATTTCTCGTCAATATTGAATATGGAGATATCAATAAAATTAAAACTCTTAATCCAAAAGATATATTATATTTTCATCTAATCATGTAACATAAGTCACGCTCTTTTATTTTTCTTTTATGTCATAATACGGCTTTGCGATTTCTTTTTGAGTAGATAAATATCGGCATGTTCAAAGTTAACAAATGTTAAAAGTTTGTTAAAACGAATTTATTAGACGAAATAAGTAAATATTAAGCTAAAATGTATTTATCTGTAATTTGCAATGAATTTAATTAATCCAAATTTGCTGAGAACTATACATAATGGTAATAGAACCATAAGACTAGGAACTATAAAATATAAAATGAACATTTACTGTGGAGATGGCGAGAACAATTGCACATTTGATGGTTTTTTACCAAAATAAATCCACTTCGTCAATTTGTCCAGTTTCCAACATACGGAATCTACTTTAAATAACACGTATTGACTGGTTTAGATTTTTTGGTTATTCTTTAACACGACATCAAATTGACTGAAACAAATGAAGACTCTATCGTTTTGGAAAATTTAAAATCATTATAATATTGAAAATGGATTTATCATCATTACCTAATTGGGGGGTTTCAATAAATCAGATACACCATTTATAACCTCATACCATATTAGGTGACAAAACTAGAAATTGAACGACACATGCAAGTTTTAAATCACACTCAAAGAACTTAAGTAGTAGTAGTATTTGAATTAACTTGTTTAATAACACTTTTCCTCATATCATTAAATAGGCGCACGTAACGCATGTGTATGTTTACGGGTCTATGCAAAAACAAAAGATTCAGTTAAATATTATGAATACACGCGTGCAACCATAGTAATGAAATTGCAGTCAATAGATATTAATTTAACTTTTGCACGCGTCAAATTACTTTTTCTATTGCTAACGTTTGAAATGCTGTATTATTAGAGTTAATCAAATAGATAGGGTAAGGACAAGAAACGAAAAGTAATAGCCAGTAAAATAAAAAGGTTAATTAAGATACGAAATAAAATAAGTGATGATTATGAATATTATTCAAAAAAGGATAAACAGTATATGGGAATAAGTTAAGTCTTTTTATAAGCGTTCACATTACTAAGAGCTTTAAAAATACGCGATCAATTGACGGATGAAATTTAAAAGGAATATATTCTAAATAATTTGTCATTCATTAAATAGATAATAAAGTCACTAAGAAGCCCATCTTAATCCGATGTTCTTTATCTTTGACTGGAGCTAGCTTTAGATTTTGATTCATGTAGTTGTCTTTTTCTATCAATAGATAATGCTGTATCCCATATTATATTTTATTTCATATCTTAATTAAGCTTTTTATTTTACTAAACAGGACTTTTGTGTCTTGCTCCTATCCTAACTGTTGAGATCAATCTGATAATAAAACATTTTAAATTTGAAGAATAAAAAAATTATTCTAGCGCCAGTCATATGTAAATTATTATCTATTGACAGTGGTTTCCTATGGATGGAAGCACACGTTTATTAATTACATTTAACCGAATATTTTTAAATGTATGTACACACATTTACGTGAATGATATGGCCTATTTAACTATATGACAAAAGATGTTATTCAACGAGCCCATCTTGAGTAAAACTTGAGAGGTTTAAGTGAAACGACAAAAGTGGCTAGTTTGATTTCTAATTTTATCACTCATCATGGCATGAGATTCTGAAGAGTTTGTGTAACTTATTGGGCTGCCCGCTCTATAATGTGTGGACGAGCTCAATTACATCATTTTACATGGTGAGTGTAAAACAAATAGTAGAACGCATGGAAATGGCAAATTCATTATAAGCCACTCTAATTTCACTGAGTTTGATGAACATAGCAGTCATGGACATACACACAAACACACTTGTTACACGCATCCATCTAGTGCAAAGTCAGTTTGAATTATAAATGATATGGCTATGGAAAATATTTCACTTGCTTTTTTTTCAACTTGTGAAGATGGGTGAACTGAAGATAACAACCGCCAAAGGCTGTCGAAATATCTTCAGTGTATATGACAACTGGAATTCAGCTAATTTTGAGCATTTTCTCTAAATGTTCAGAGGCGTACTAATACATGTAACTAAAACAATTTCTGCCTAAGTATGCATTAATATAAATAGTATGATTGATATTTATTGCGTGATTGGAAACTGATTTTAAAAATATTTCAGATGATTTTGTTTTCAAAAACAAGTGCCAACAAAAAGATTGTTATTGTTGGAAGATATTAAATCATTTTACTATCAGTATCATACCTTTGTTATTCTAATTTATTTCACATCCTAAGGCACGCTTGTTTTATCCACTCTCATATAATATTTATGTTATTGAAATATCATAAAGTCTCAGCAAATTTGTCAACAAACCATTTCAGAATTTACACAAAAAACAACTTGTTGCAAGTCAATGAAATATAAAAAGTACATTCAATTAAATGTAAATTCGTATGCTATCAGTGCACTTAATATTCAATTGGTATGAAAAGTGCAGAGGCCTATCTATATGTGATAAATCCTTCAAAATTATTTGCTTGTAGCAGGAAATGTATTTATTCAGAGAAAAATCTACTACCAGTTCTTTGATAAGACTCAATTTACAGATAAATCAAAAAAACGAAGCGTAAAATTTGGTAGTCGAACTGTTTTTATCTTCATTCGTTTTTATGATTCTGTAATTAAAGATGTTTTCTCGATCAGGATTTAATAATACTCCATGGGCCCAGACTCGACCATGCAGTATACAGCTTATTCTGGGAGGTATATAGGAAGAATGATAGGGTGAGCATAGAAAAGTTGAGAGTTGATAAAGTGAGACAAATTATTAACAGCTATTTGGTTACATATGTGTATTATTTGGATTAGGCCCAACTTGGAATACGCAGCTGCAAATTGGAAGCAAATTAAATAATGTCAGTCAAACATTCTGAAATCCATACAAAGAAATGTATTGAAATATTTGAGCACTGTATCGCGTAACATGTATGCTTTTAGGCTATGGTCTGTAGCTTTGCATTCATTATGGCTTAGAAGACTGTTTAAGTGTATAAAATATTCCACCTAAACCAGTGGACGAAGGTGCATATGAGTCCGATAAAGAAACATGGATCAGGAACATGGTTGGGGCTTTCTGCGATCACACCTCTCATGATGAGGAAACTTCCTGTCAAACTCGTTTCTTTCAAAAATATAAAAACTTGACATCCAAATTCCAACTAAGATGAGAGGCGTAATTCCAGCTAAGATGTCTTTTTAACAATTTTGTGCAGCAAATGAAATAATATCCGACACTAATTATCATTTGGAGTGTTACATATTTAATATCAAGAATCTCTTGTTTTACATCTTATACATTGTTTTCTGTTGGAACAATTAAGCGCTTTCCAAATGTGGTGCAACCCTGTTTATGCCGTAATCCTTGCGGAAACGATATTGTTAATTTATTAATTACATTAATTCACTACTGCTTTTAGATTGTGGTAATGAATCAATTCTTTATGTTCTATTATTCATATTTATGTAATTTAAAAGACCTATTCCATTGTATATTTCGCTTTATTCATGAACTTGATATATAATATGTGATTTAAACCCAAATAAATAAATATATTATATATTATATATTAATATATATATATATATATATATTAATATATATATCAATATATATATATATATCAATATATATATTAATATATATATTATATATATATGTTTAATATAATGTTACACAAGTTAATCGTAATCAAAATCATAAACTTAAACCTGACTGTTTCTATGGAAAGATAAGTGCGCAAGATGCACTATTATTTATAAATTTTAACCTGTGCTGAGTGATTTTTTATGAATATACTTCAATGATTTACACGGGAAGTTTAGTATAAATAAGAGAAGATAAAATAGTAAATTTTTGGTATTATTACCGACTTTGATTCATAAACGACAGTCAATTTTCTGGCAATCTGTCTTCGAGAAATAGTTTAAAAACCGAATAAATTAAAATGAACACTCGTATGCTTTTAGTGTAAATAATAATCATATGTCTTTCAATTGGAATTTTTGTAAACATTGTCGGGAACGTATTTTTACTCGACAAAAGTCTGCGATATTTACTTAATTATTTTGCCGTTGTCGGCGGCAAACTCTGGGTAGTATACGAATAATTCACAACGTTTATTTTATACTGACAAATGTTGGTATAGTGAGACTGGTGTTTACATGGAGATCGCAACCTTAATTTAAATATTTGTCAATAATGCCCGCGCAAAAACTGTTTGGTTAATTATATAAATTTTTAATTCAATACAACTTCCCAAGGTAGTGTGGTATCTGTACTATAACGTCAGATTAGCGGTGATAAGTATGAACTTGAAGTCTTAAGATATGCCATTTATGCTCCATCTAAATGAAAGGCTAATCAAGGGACATGAGTTTGTATATGGCGGAAAATTGTATTAAGTGTGCGGCAGGGTAGCTCAGTGGTTTGCGTAACAGACTCCAAAGCAGGCGTGCCCAGGTTCGAGCCCTGTCTGCGGCAAATTCTGGATAGTACGTCGTGTGTTCCCAATAAGGACGAATTGCCTTTTCTACCCTACACAATGCTTAGTTTATACTGACTAATACAATTATGTAACGGGACTAACTTTTGATTCTCTTGTTAGTTTCTTTATCATTACCTGGAATATTATGTTTACCAACATAAAATAAATGAATTTATCGGTGATTTAGTGCAAAAGTTTGTTTAGTTTTCTGACGGGTTTGCTAGTCCATTCTGTTAAACATTGGCGTTGTTGAAGAGCCCTTTTTCGTAGCACACTTGAAACTGGGAAAAAATCACTTTTCAAGATTTTTGCATATGAAATTAAGTTTGAATTGTTCTGTTAACAGTCATGATTAACATTTGTCAACACATTTATATGCAAAAAGATAAATAACAGATTATACCAGTTAAATAATATATATGTTATGCGGTAAAAGAAAACAATAAGATAAAATAAATATTTGATAGGTCAGAAAAAATTTTTTCCCACAATAAAGAGCATATGCAAAATTATGATGATAAATCGTATTGAAATTATCAATGCTAATTCCCATCATCCAAATAACCATTTATTCCTTTGATAGAAATCGTGGATCTCTTAATTATATTGGACGTGAATTTAATACATATTTTATTAGCACGTGTTCATAAATATTTTTTTATAATAAAGCATAACTTATATTTGAACATCATTATGGCAGTTTCAAGCATACCTTTTTAATACATCTTTAAGTTATAGTAATTATAAAGACGACTGAGAAGCAGATTGTACAATATACTGATGAATGCTTTATTACTAAATGTTTTCACTAACTAATGCAAAATTACTAAATTTGGATCACTAATTAAAATATAAATTATCTCCTGTCCTTAGTTGAATTTGATTTAAAGTAATATTTTAGATTTGGTAAGGGTAATTAATCGTCTTGCTGTTGATACTCTGAAGGTTTGGTTCTGAAGTGAAATTCGAATAAATATTAGCGTATTTGGTCTAGAGGCAAGCAAAACGACCATTGTTCTTTTGTATCGACAATTTTATCACCAGACAGCAATCTCACATTCTTAGCGTAGTGCAAATTAGTTATAAACAATATCTATCAATTTGCATATTGTTGTTTACATTTATTCGTCAATATCATAATAGTATAAGTCACCTTGCAAACAATATGGCAGATTTCGAAATGGTAAACTTATAATATTTCCTAAAAGCAGAGGCATGCGTCGAGTTATTAAAATAGTTTAATAATTGACATCATCATCATCATCATCATGCATAGCAATACAAAAGCCAAAAGTGTCTACTGTTTCACTGCAATATAATGATGAAAAGCGAAAATTGTAATTCGTATTGTTCATGGCTAAATTGGGATATTGAAAGAACACTAGGTCGCTCATTCCTAGTGAGGATGGTTTGTATACGTAGCTTTCCTTCTCATAGATAGTATGCCAACCAAGGCTGATGAGCACTATCTGCCCAGATGCCAAGGGCCAAAGTTTCCTTCAGCAGCCGAATTTTCTAAATTCTTCAATGGACCTTGAGGTATCAGCTCGACGTCTGCTTCATACGGTTTGGTAAGTGTATCTGCTACTACATTCTCTTTACCAGCAATATGAGAGACAGTGAAGTCGAATTCTGCCAAATAGGTAATCTGCGAATTCACGCTGCGAGAGTAATAAAGCTTTGCGGTTTTATTAAGTATGCTTATCAACGGCTTGTTATATGTCAATAGTTTCAACTGATGACCGTCTAAATAAAGATCCAAATGTAGCACTGCAACCTACACAGCACGAGGCTCTTTATCAATGTATCATATCGTCTTTCTCGATCATCAAGCTTTCGGCTACAAAACCCAATCGGTCTTACTAAATCCTTGTCTCTTTGGTGAATCACTACCCCTAATGCAATGTCGAGGCATCTGTGATTAACTCAAATAGCTTTTCCCAATCTGCAGGTGCTAGAGTGGTTAAGTCACTTAGCATTTCCTTAGCCTTAAAGAAATTTTCTTCGGTCTTCCTGACTTAAGGTAAGGCCAAGCCTTCTTGATCGTGCTCTTCTCTCGTATGAGGTGGCGTGTTAGCGATCCTAAAATTCTGGCTAGACCAGGAATCTTCGTAACTGGCGCGAGTTCCGCGGCTCCGTTACGTCCTTGATGGCATGGATCTTATCTTCCAAAGGTTTCATTCCGTCGTTGGAAAGTACATGTCCAAGATATGTAATAGAAGAGCATTCAATGTTTACCTTTTTGGGATTGGCCACTAATTCATATTGTTCCAGCCTGGTCAAAACCGTTTCCAAATGTTTACGATGTTCATCACGCGATCGACTGAAAATAATTATGTCGTCTATGTACACCCTTGCAAATGGACAATTTTGAATGACTTCATAGGTCAAACGCTGAAATGTCTAACTGGCATTCTTCAACCCAAAAAGCATGTGAAGAAATTCATGCAATCCCCCTCCGGGAAATCTGACTGCGGTGAGTGGTATAGAACTTTCCTCCATTGGTATCTGATAGTTCGCTTTATGGAGATCTAAAGTTGAATAAACCTCATATCCCATCATGTCTCGGAGCAGAGTACTCTGGTTAGGGAGAGGATAAGAATAACCCTTAGTCATTGAGTTTAACAGACGATAATTCCCACAAACCCTCCATTGTCCAAGTTCAGGTTTGGGAACTACCTCTATTGCGGAAGCAAAATTGGAATTTGACCTTCTATAAATCCTGTCTTCGCGCAATTGGTGAAATTCAGACAGCAACTTGTCGTTTGTGTTATACCAACGGTTGGGCCTTTGGTGAACAAGGCAACGGAGCCACCAATTCTATTTGGTGTTCTACTCATGTCTTCAATCCTTTTCTCTTGGGACTGTAAGTTTGAAATACGGCAAGATGTTTCTCGATGATTTCTGCAAAGTTATGTGCGACCGTGGGATGGGGTAAAAGGATCGTTCTAACTGCCGAAATGTTCGACCCAGTTGGTGTTAACACCCCTACGCCTTCTGCAATAGTCCTAGTTTTGGGATCTAGAGTCAATTTGAAGTGCGTCAAGAAATCCATCCCAATGATATGATCCTTGACATCGGCTAGAAATCTTATTTTAATTATTAACACTATGGAAAAAGTCGTAATATTTTTCTATTTTCTATTTGTCTCATTTGAAGATATTTTATAGCATACGCCTGAAATGAAGTCAAAGTAGATATGCCATATGCCAATATCAGCATTATCTATAATCTATTAATTTATATGAAATGGACGTCCTTTTTCGGCATAAGAATTAAATATAGTTTATTTTGGAATGCGAGCCTTAATAAAATTCATATTTTCCTTTCATTTGCTAAAAGAAAAAGAAACTGTATCAGATACAACAACCATTTCTTCTCGCGTATCTACAAATGAACATCCTTTTATATATAAATTGAAAGGCAAAAAATAGAAAAATGTTCACATTGGGAGATTTGGAAATAGGGGAACAACGAATCAATTGATTGAATCACGTCCAGTTCAAAATAAAGATTAAATATTAATAATTATGATGAATATCGGAAAGCAAAAGTAAGTATAATAGTGATTTTGCTTTAGAGATGCAGACAGAATGCACTGCAAACTAAGTCCATTATGTTCTATACGACTTTCACAAACTACAAATTAAAACCCGATTTGTACACGTAGAAGTCACCATCCAATGCAAAGTCAAATAAGCCAGTTTTTCAGAGATTTTTTCGAAAACGTTATCCTTATTTAGTATTGCATGGGCTTCGTAAACTATCTATGATAAATATCGAAGGATTGGCTAAAAAAGAAGTTGATAAAAATCGAAAAAATATCAGTTTCATTAAATAAGGAATAAATATCGATAAATAAGCTATGTTCAAATTATAATAAATTTGTAATTGTGTGATTGGCCACTTTAAAAAAAGTTGAACCGAACTAAAAATATATACTGCTATTTTCAAGTATTTAAAAAGGGCTTGTGACTTTGCCAAAAACATTGGCATGGTTATGTTCGAATCATTATATTTATGACTTCATTTAACTGCATTAACTAAATTATTTATTATTGAAAAACATGTGGTTTTCGCGAAAAGTCTAGAATTCGCATCTTTGTGTGCGCAACATAAGGAATTTAATGAAACTACTGAATTTTCATCTATGAGTGAAGGCAATAAAATATGAGTGAATTCGGAAGACAACCGTCAAATACGAATTTTTACAGTGTAAAGCATTAAGTTGCATTTTTGATTCATTAAAATTACTGTTGGTTTTTTATTACTTCGTACGCGAAACAAAAGCACATAAACTAGTTTTTTGCTTCCTGTGGTAGGGTGGCTCAGTGTTTAGAGGCATGGATTCCGGTGCAGATGTACCCAGGTTCGAGCATTGTTCGAGCCAAAATCTGGACGGTACGTGATTGGATCTCAATAACGACAAAACCGTTCCACTTGATAAATTGCATTTTCAACATTATACACTGCTTAGTTTATACTGGCGAATGTGTCTACACAATGGGTCAGGTGTTCATATCAAGAACGCAACCATGATTAAAATAAACAGATTTGTATTTATTCAGCAGTTCAACGTCAACTGAAAAAAACAATTTAGCCAAGTTTTCAGACCAAAAATTCTTACATTAAAAGAGGGTTCTCCAATTGGGTTATTTAATTAGATTCTGCATCGGTGGAATTGAATTAGATTATACACAATATGACAAATTTATCTGGATTTTATAGCCAATATTCGGTGAAGGTAGGCTAGGCAATTTAGGAAAATTATTTCAAATTTTCTGTGTGAAAGAGGTGAATTTATGAAAATTAACGTATAGAATTGAAATCTTATCTTTAATGGCTAATTGTGAGCGTTTATTTTGTGAAACGCCTTAGGTGTGCTTGAATAATTCCCTTGTTGAACAATGAGTAATTATTCAGTTTCGTCTGCGTAGGCAGTTAACAAATAATATATTCGTCGAATAATAACTACAACAACACATAACCTTATTTCTTTATATATATATATATATATATATATATATATATATATATATATATATATATATAAATGGTTTAAGATATGAAATATAGAAATTTTTATTTTAATAGTAATTTATAAATTAATAACTTTCGACTCGTGTTTATTTGCTAAATCTTTTGACGAAGTAGTATATTTTCTCCGAGTTTTTGACAATTTCTTGTGGTCGATGACATGTGTATTTTAGCATTATTTCACAAAATATGTTGCTCATCGGAATATTTATGAAAATTGTAGTTTAACGTAAAAATTTAATTTTTTTTAACCATTTCTACCTAAAGAAAATCTAATCTGTGCTGAGATTTTTACTAATCCTTAAAGACGAAGAAATAAGATAGTATCAACATTTAAAATACAACCATTGCAACTTATTAATTAAAGGTAGAACAACCGAAATTAAATTACCAATATCTTGACATGAACGGACTCCGAGTCTGTTATATGAAGAACATTGAAATTAATCGTAAATGGTTATGCAGGAAAGAAAAATTTCGTTATTTCAACCATAATATTACAAGTTGCAAACCCTCAACCAATTTAACGGTATTGAACGCAACGCTCTCCTGTCTTGATGTATAGTCACGTAAAAATTTCGATCAGTGCAACATATATTAAATGATGACAAATATCATTAATTTTGTGTTCTAAGCTTATTTGAAAAGACATTACGCAACATAAACTCAGAGTCACTCCGAAAACTAGAGCAATAATCTTCGAGAGGGAGCAAATGTTTCAGTCGCTTTACCGTCAACCAAACATATTCTAGACAAAAATGATAAGAACGGAATATCAAGAGCTAAGCAAATACATTTGACAATCTACGCACAAATGTTTGAATGATAAGTCATGCGCAGACCTATTGGAATTTATTTTTCATGACAGATTATGCCATAAATAAGCTGCTACACTCAATCATTGACAATGGGACTTTATCGCGCTAAAAGTAAACCAAGTGTGCTTTATTTATGCCAAACAAAATCCAAGATGAAGGCAATTATACTGTAAGTGGATGTTAAGCTATATTAACTTACTTTAATTAAATATTAGGTAAAATGAATAAAAATATTCTAAAATGACCTATAATTTCGCAATCACAATTTGAAACGTGGTAAAAGCATTTATTAGAAACAAGCCAGTACATCGGAAATAAACAGCGATTCTATGTTTTAAAAGAAAAAAAAATTATTTTGATTTAGGTGTATAACCCTGTTACTTCAAGAGGCCACTTATTTGCTCTCATATTCAGAGTTAATTTACCCTCAATGTAGCGCCGTCCAAATCACTCTTATTGTCGTGAATGGTTGTTTGTAGATAATTCATAATTGTCATCGATATAATTTTATATTCTACTTTAAATTAAGATTTACTACTTGGCCAAGATTTATAAATTTATTAGCAGATCATGGGAAATGTTGCAAGACGTTTTGCTTTGATACAAATCACCATGCTCGTATTCAGATGGCAGTTTTATAGGCTTAGTAATAGATCATTTATTTTACAGTGAGCTTTCAAAGAATAATGTTTCATTTCTCTTTTGTCATATCCATATGATTATAGTATAACTCCTGTAATACCATTTATGTACAACATTGAGATTCTACAGTTACTTCAATTTACCGTTCTGTTATTGGTGACTATAGCGTTATCAATCTGTTGGATTTTCCATAAGGGAAGTAATTGTTACAATATGTAAAGTTGAAAATTGAAAGTTCATTGTATAGTGTCTCCTTCTGAGTTGCGAGGAGGTTGTTTTGAATGGTACCCGAACAGGGTCTCGAAACCTAGACCCTCAGTAGATTTACAATTCTAACAATATCTTTCGTGAATCATTTTTTGTTGGGATAAAAATCTGAAAGTAACATGATTTACAAAGGAATTCCTCTGTTTTGATTTATTGCTTAAAACTAATTTGCTTCTGCGTAGTGCTTTCATCGTTGAAGCAAATACAACATTTTTTTATTCCTTGACAGTTGATAGCACTCGTAGGTCGGTAAAATCCTGATTCCTTTGCATTTCCTGGTTCATAGCTTGTTTTTATAACTGATTAATGAGTTCTTACTGGTCTCGCGATTCTGAAGCCGTCCTTAGACTGATTGTCCGGGAAAACTTCATTTACAAAAATATCCGGCCAAGTAGTGAAAGGACGGCTTCAGATTCATGGGACATTTGAGAACCCATGAATCAATTAAAAGACTAGCTATCAACCTGGAAATAAAAAGGAATCAAGATTGTACCGAAATACGGGTGCTATAAATTATCTCGCGACTATCAATTGTGGTATCACTTCAAAGGCCCTTCTGGTATGGAAAAATACTGTCAACTTCTCAACCGTTTGTTGCAAATATCAACTCAAATTAATGATTTGCTAGTACAAGTGTAGCTTTATCTACTGGCATTCTGAAAGTGAGATTTAGATGGTAATATGTCAACTTTTGTGCGATAATATATGCAATGTGGTGCATTAGCATTGGTGTTTATCTCAATCTCGTAAACTTGATTTAAAATAATTCAAATCGCATGTTTGATTTTACGAAATAATTCGAAAGTCAATTAAAATTAAAATTTCAGGTTCCTAATCAATTTCAAATGGCTACCTGGTCAATTAGGTTCAAAGTATCATGCTGATCAAAATCGTGTAACCTTTGGTTCGGACGGAGTAATTTTAGCGAACTAAATATTGCATTATGTACCTTACGGATCATCCGCTTTGGTGGCCGTATTTAGACCCTCCAGATTATGTCGGAAAAAACAATAGACTTACACACGAGCATCCATACGCAGATTATATAAATACAGGTTTAAAATGTTAAAATTGGCTCTCTGATCTGGAATTCTGCTAGACATATAATTAAACCGGCCAATGTACGGACGATATTCCTGTTAAGTAGAATGCGTTCAAGTTGACTAAGAGTGAGAATGGCATTTCACATGTTCAAAATCCTTCGAGAAATATTGCAGTTTAATACGTTTTAATGATGAGAAAAAAAGACTGAATCGCTTTTTCACGTGGAACTGACATTTATACTTATCTAACTTTCGCGATGGTTGACCTGGGATTTGTTCTCATTTTAAGTTGTCAAGACTACCCTAAATATTTAGCACTGTACACACAATACTTTTATTGAACGCGGTCAAAAGTCACAAAATGAATAAATCATGCAGCCGACTATCAAGTTTGAAATAATTTATGCGAGATCAATAGAGGCGAATATCGATTCCCTGCTTTTCGACCTTGTATGTGTACTTGGCGATATGACGAAGAAAGGAAATAAAAACTGGTATAGATCTGCTAATATTTTCGTCTGATTAAAGATTGGATTGATGTGCGTTTCATGCCTTAAATTTGATTTACATGTCGCTATTGTCTGATACTGTCACTTAATACCATTTACTTTCACGTCAAAAGGCAACATTTTAATCAATTGTGCGTACACAAAAATAGGCATTTGTTTATAGCTACACACAGAGCAAACATTTTATTATTAAAAGCGAAGCGGCTGTTTCAGCGCTACATATTTTAAAACGAATTGATTATTTGCTGGAAAAAAAGTAATTTTAGTGGAAGAATCGACTCTGGTATTCCTTTAATTAGATTTTGTTTAATTTTACTCACAGATGAATTTTAGCTCTAATAATAAAAAGAGTATATCGAACGTTGAAAACTAAGCTAAATAAAAGGGAACGTATTTTCAATGTTCCATTTTTTCTTATCCAAAAGAACCGTTTCATGTCAGATGACACGGGAATGATAATGTTCATATATTTCACATAAAATGATCGATTCTGTTGAAATGCACTTCTTAATCACAAAACATTATATTTGTAGCAGTTGCAAATTCGATAAAAGTACATACATAATTTTGAGCTCGGTTTTTGCCTGTAATTACACGATGAATTGTATCATGAATTTACAAATAATTAATACTTTTTCTGATCATAACTCATCATATCCATTTAAGGTAAATTAAGGTGTCCATCTCATAGTGGCCTATTTTTATTGGTCTTTACGTAATACCTGAAGCTCGGCTATTACCTTTTTAAATGTTTCAGCAAAAGCCGTGTTATGCAGTTTATGCCACTTTGAAATGTGTCAACACTGAAGATTAATAATCAGATAAACAGACGTCATTTTGCATTGTGCAGTGAATTTCCAATAAAGGTAGACTTTTAGGTCAGAGAAAATAGATCTTACTTTTTCGACTGCGTACATAACGAGATTCCGTCGAGAGTTTAAATACTAAAATGCAATTTTTACTTTATTGATGATACTTTGATGTTGAAATAAGTCACTGATAATGTAAATGAATTCATGAAAAAACCTTAACGCTGATGTCCCTCTTCTGTGGTTCCTGTAATTAACTAGATATTTCTTAATTTTTTGGCAAACAAGCGACAGATTAAGATCTTCAAGTCAGCGGAACAGTTTAGAAGATATGAATTTTTGTCTAAATGGCAAGGAATTGAATATTGAAATATAACTCGGTTGAACAGGTCTTTTTGGTAGTTATTTGACACAAAAAATAGCTGAATTAAACCGAGAATAGACATTTCTTACGAAGCTTTCCTAATTGAAATAGACACTCAGATCTAAAGCGATTTAAATAAGTTCTTTCAAATACTTTCAGTAATATAGATCTACCTGGATATTTAATCAGAATCGTATCTAGTCGACGTTACATTAGATTCAAGGCAGATAAAATCATTGAAAATGGGAAGTTTATCGGAATAACTGTTCTCAAGGCATTCTATTTAAAACTGTAATGAACGGATAATTTCCGAGAACTATGGTTATCTTTTATATCATAGGTTCCATTCATTTTCACAATTAATTCATAAGGAGGTAGGATGAAATATCTGATTAAATTCAACGCAAATAACAATACGCCTCGGAGTTAAAATAATTATATTTCACCGCAATAAATTCATGTTCACTTTTATAAATAATATCATATATATATATAGATTTGAATTCAGTACTTTCATTTATTTGATGAAAACCTTTCAGTTAACAAGAGTATATAATGGCCTATTAATAAATTTTCTGTTAAGATACTGTTTTTTGAAGAACCAATAAATCTGAAAATGTGAATTGTGTGTTGAGCACCTGGTATCAAATTATTTCAAATATGACCAAAAGGTAAACCAGAGTCAGCATCAACGGAAGATACAATCTCATGTGTACACTCATGTTGTGATTAATGATTACAGCGAAAAGTGATAATTGAATTCGATCAAGTCCAGAGTGTATAGATTTTCTGGAAAAACGGGCGTTTAGAAGTAATTTCAATTCTAAATATTGGTGAACTTTAGCATATTGTGAAATCCGTAAAATAAACTAATATTATTAATTAATCATAGCTCTTGGTAGAAACCAAGCCTAACATGAGCTAGAAAATGTAATCATTGTTCAGACTGATGGAATCCTTTTTGTGCAATTATTAGTTAAAAAAATTGACGAAGAAAATTTTCATGTTGAAGGCAATTTTTCAAAATTATATCATTGTGTAAACTTTTTTTCACAATTATATTTGAATTAGTTTCTATGAGAAAAGTTTGCAAACTAAAATAATTCATTCAAAAAAATAATAATTGTCAAGTTAAATTTATTTTTATAAACCAAATATTTTAAACACAAGCTTTTCCTATTGAACAAAAATATCTGTTGTATGATTACTCTCAATTTTGTGGTTACATATTTATAACGTAAAAATAGATACCGCTTAGTAGACATCTAATTTCCGACGCATATAATATGTCAGTTTGAAGGTATATTAAGATATGTGTATAGGGATAAGGATAATTGCACTGCAAGCTATTTTTCAACTTGCAACCTTTTTAACGGTGATCACAAGTAACAAATTACTTTTTTAGGGACCTTCATTATCTATGATCTACACAGAAATGTTAACCAAACTATTACATTTGTGGCAATTCGTTTTAAAAAATCTATTAAATAGTCTTTAACGAAAAATCAAATAAGGCAGTTTTGTAAATAAATAAGTGACTCTCTCAGTTAAGCAGTTTGAAATATTTATTTTAATAATTTTATTTAATTGACGCATCAACAATTACAGTAGAGCCTACACGCAATACATTTTATTATAAGGATAATTTTTTAAGAGGAGTTAAGCAACTCAATCACGCTTAGCGCTGTACAGCAAATACCGATATGTTAAATACAAATGTATTTGGTTTTCGCGTATTTCTGATGCACGAACCTTTACCTTTTCCCTAATATTTTCTTTAAATTAAGTTTGCGACCTTAAAGTAATCACCAATCCTATTTTTTTTTCACCGCCAGTCGCTTCGGCCTTTCATAGTTATCCTCATTGTATGACGGCAAACTGATTAGCCGGGATCAAACCTCAATGCATTCATATTTAAAGCAAAATAGAATATGCGGCTCTTACCTCTAGCATACATTGTACTTGACTGTAAATATCGGCTGCAAAATTTCTATGCAGTCACGAACATTATCTTTGTGCAGCTTTCGCCACATATACAATTTAAATAATGAAGCCTTTTATCTATTAAGCATAGCGAGATAAATTGTCTGTACACCATTTTGCGTTTTAAGTGTAAAAAGTAATACAAATGTTTAGGTAGTTCAAAGAGCAATAATCACCATCTAACCATAAAACGATTCTTTGATATTTTACTTAGTGAAATAATTTTCTAAGCTGCTATATTTATGAACTTAAATACAACATTTAACTTGGACGATGGTTGTTATTCTAGTCAGTATTCGGTAGCATTATTTGACAAAATTATGACTTATCTTATGATCTGGACATAGCAGGGCTTAATTCTGGCTGCATCCATTTGGATTTGGCCTGTATATTTACATATTTTAATAATAAATGTTATCTGTAATTTTAAATGTTCTTATAGTTTTCTTTTCTAAAGAAATAATTGAACTTGGGTTCTTCTATTTAAATTTATCACAACAAGGAGGCATGATTTTTGCACCATTTGCGTAAACTTAACATTATCTGCTTATTTTTAATCGATGGAAGCATTAACATGCATCAACATGTAAATAAATATGAAAAAATAAACAAATTTCGAATTCTATTTCTACCAGCTACATCCTGTCTCATTATCTCATTAAGTTATTATTAATAAGTCACAAAAGTAAAAGAAAATCTTCCTATGACTAAATGGAAAGTAAATATTTCAGCTTCACTCGAGGACTACGAAAAATACGAATATGTTTCCTTCACATAATGTGTGTATTACGTAGCTAAATTTTGCAGATATTCTAATGTCTCTGGAAGCTTATTTCAACGACGATGTCAATCATTTATTTTCCGAAAAACGCCAACTGCAATTTAAGCAATTAACATACAAAAGAAAAATGGGCTAGGCATCATTTCGAGCAATAGTCGTGAGACAATTTGTTATTACCTGTAAACTTTAATAGACGAGGAAAAACTTTTGATTTTTTAATGCAAAATGGAGTATCAAGATTTTTTTCTTTGCCTGTAAAGTTACAAACTTTACCTTAAAATAAAATCAACCCACTCGTTGCTTACATTTCCCAAAACACAGCCACGAAAACGTATGAAACAATGTCCATTCAAATTTTTCACTTTGGCAATGAACATTTGTTAAACTGCTCTACAACATAAAAGGCAATGTTTTATGTTTGGCTGATACTGACCTTTTGTTAATTAAACTTTTATTAAGGAATGTTCAAGTGAGTCTAACCTTTAATGTAGGTCCAATTTTCAAAAATTAAAAAAACCTTTGTTAAAAAGAAAAAACAATTTTAATTTATTTGCACCTTAGTATCTGTAAATAAAAATAGTTATTATTTTTTAATAACAAACTAAACAAAAAAATAAATGAATTGTTCCAATTGGTTACAGTCCGACTAATCAGCCTTGGTAACATCTTCGACGTCTTATGCACACATATTTAAAACAGAATTACGGCTTCAATTCTTCATTTTCTGGCTAATACAGGTATACCTTTCTATAATAAAACCGAAGCTGGCTTAATTAACCTTCTTTCAAGTTTTGTGGGAGATAGAGACAAATTTGATGGTATATTTCGGGAAACGTTCTACATATATGGTTCTATACACGTTTGAATTTATGGAATTCTCCTTTTTATAACTGACTCAATTACTTGTTGAGGATATCCGCTAAAATTTACATAGTATTTTCTCTATTATATTATTCATCTTTTAAACTTAAACAGTTGTAGAAAGAGCAATAAAACAAATTCTTTATGTATCTACTAAAATACTTTTTCATTCTTGCACATGAGATCGGTACTATGTCTTTTAGAAAAGCTTTTATCCCAAAAAGTAAAAGGCTACTCATAAAATTTGTTCACAAATCTATTTCCTTTCCTGTAGAATCTTTCGAGCCAAATTAATAAATTAAAGCAAATTATTTGATTCATAATAAAGCAGTGCAAATTATAATTTAAAGACTATTAGAAATTATACTTAGTCGGTAAAATATATAACATCTTGGATTACTTTAATTCTGCACTGGAGGCAATTTCTGTTTGATGCTATGATTCTAAGAATAAATAGGATGTAAACAATTAGCTTACAAAACTTTAATTTCCTACTATGATTTGTCTTATTTTTTAACGTAACGGTCTGGATTTTCAGCTTCATTAATAAACATATGGAGTTTTTCGAATGAATATTAGTTTCAAATGCAAGGTTATTACGGTATCCTAAAGCCAAAGTGGTGTTTTATAATAAGAGATTCTTAAAAATCTCTCTAATTAAATTGTGACAGGCAATTATGTCTAGCTTGTGCTAGAATAAGTATTCTCCTTTGGTGTTAGGTAGTTTAGACGAAATGCAGTGTTAGGTGTGGAACGCACTAACAGACATTTGATTAAATGAGCAGTTAAAATTATTTGAAATTTTTAGTTCAATTCTCTATTAAAAAATAATGCAACACAAAAACAAGTACTTACCTGATTATCGGGTTGCGATCCGATTTGTTTGCATCCACTGTCTTCCTGGTTTTTGTTCCAAAATTTTCGATATCCAGATACGAATATCTTTTTCAATGGAAGGCTCATCACAATAAGTTGACAATCAATATGTCAAGTGGAAATATTAATTTAAATTGCCCCATTTATACTTGTTGTTAGATCTCTTAAGCATAAAATGTTAGGAAAGTGTCTGTCAAATTGGTTTGTGTATATGTCTGCAAGCGTACGCCATGTCTGTGTGTATATATTCTCGTTTGTTTTTGATTGAGGAGTAATCAACTATTGCACGTGTACACTCATCCCAGTGAAATGACTGCGATTTAGCAACATCTGACTAATCACTAGATAAGCGTATGCCATCTCTGTGTGTTTGTGTGTGTGAGATAGCAAAACGGAAAAGTATTCTATTAAGGTGGATAGTTAAAATAAAAATAAAAAGGGGGTCGTAAAAGAAGTTGAAAATTGTTTGATAAAGAAAGATGCAAATAAATGTTTGTTAAACGATGCTACACTAACAACAGAATGTAAGATAAAAGATAAAATAAGATAACAACTAATCAAGGATGATATAATAAGTTAATCAAAATAAATTAGGCGATATTGAATTACTTACTCTACACCTCCATAAGTTAATATCAGTCCAGTGTTCTTATTCTTTTACTTGAGCGAGTTTCTGATTCTGATTCTGATTCGTGCAATCTTCGTTTTCTACCATTATTTAGTGTTGTATTCCAAATAGGACCTAGTGATTTTTCTACGGCTGTTTCATTCATTATGTCATTTCTCGATTTAATTTCGATGGATTCTCTAATCGGTCTAGTCGATCTGTTACGGTTACAAATTGATATACGTCTGCACCCATCCCAATTAATTGTGTGTCATGTCTCTACTGTATGGCGTGCAAGATCTGATCTATTAACATGGGCATACTTGTATGCGGTTTTATGTTCTCCTCTTCTAACCTTAATTGGGCGCATGGTTTCACCCAAATACATCGGGTTACAGTCGTTACATGGAATTTCATATACTCCCGATGTGTCTAACGGTTCTATTTTCTCCTTTTGGTTGGGAAGTTGAATACCCAGGGTAAGGGTCTGTTTTAAAATAGTACGTATATTGTATTTTGCTGCTACCATTTTGATTTTCCTACTTAGTTTAGAGTCAGGTATAACCATTACCCTCCGGTCATCTTTTGCTTTATCTGACTTCACGTACTTCCTGTAATGATTAAATTTACTTAGAACGCTCATTATAGTTGCTTCAATTAACTTTAGAGGATACCCATTAGCACTGAATATTTCTCGCAGTCTACCTAATTCAATATCTCTATGTTTTTTATCTGTTAATCTTGAGCTTCTTATTATCATCGATTTTAAGATACCGATTTTCATTCGATATGGATGAATTGAATCAAAATTAAGAAGGATACCTGAGTAAGTATCCTTCCTATAATCATCTCGTTCTAGTTTTGTACCATTTCTAATTAACTTGACATCCAGAAATGGTAATCCGCCACCTGATTCATTTTCAATTGTAAATTTAAGCTCGCTCACCTGATTTGCTATGTTTAAGAAATTTATCAGTTGATCCTCCCCGTGATTCCAAATAACTGATATATCATCCAAATATCGTACATACAATTTAGGATTTAGGGGCGTTATATCTAAGAGAGTCTTCTCCATGTAATGCATGAAGATATTAGCTATCGGAACAAAGATTGCACGAATCAGAATCAGAATCAGAAACTCGCTCAAGTAAAAGAATAAGAACACTGGACTGATATTAACTTATAGAGGTGGAGAGTGAGTAATTCAATATCGCCTAATTTATTTTGATTAACTTATTATTTCATCCTTGATTACTTGTTATCTTATTTTATCTTTTATCCTACGTTCTGTTGTTAGTGTAGCATCGTTTAACAAACATTTATTTGCATCTTTCTTTATCAAACAATTTTCAACTTCTTTTACGACCCCCTTTTTATTTTTATTTTAATCACCACCTTAATAGAATACTTTTCCGTTTTGATAACTCTAAATTATTTACTTTATTCACAGTATCTTGACCCTCCTCTCCAGGATGCCAATCGTAATTACTTCATTTAGGATAGTAAGTGTAAAAAAGGTCCGACGTGTGCGTTTAGGAAATGACAGTTATCATTTTAGTTTCATGTGAATTTCTGTTACACGTGCCGCTAATTACATGTAACAGATTATTTCTCAGTCTTAAGCAAACGCTCACACACACACACACACACACACACACATCACAGCCCAGGTGGCATACGCTTATCTAGTGATTAGTCAGATGTTGCTAAATCGCTGTCATTTCACTGGGATGAGTGTACACGTGCAATAGTTGATTACTCCTCAATCAAAACCAAACGAGAATACATACACACAGACATGGCGTACGCTTGCAGACATATACACAAACAAATTTGACAGACACTTTCCTAGCATTTTATGCATAAGAGATCTAACAACAAGTATAAATGTGGCAGTTTAAACTAATATTTCCACTTGACATATTGATTGTCAACTTATTGTGATGAGCTTTCCATTGAAAAAGATATCCGTATCTGGATATCGAAAATTATGGAACAAAAACCAGGAAGACAGTGGATGCAAACAAATCGGATCGCAACCCGATAATCAGGTAAATATTATATTCCGTGTCGCGCAACATGTTTCTTTTAAAAACAAGTACTATCAGAAAATAAAAAGTAAATATCCATATAAATATGTGATATGTTAAAAGTGTAACGTTACTCTATATAGGTGTGCTGGGATGTGTGCAGACGCAGTATATAAAGTCAACCTACGTATAGAACATGCGACACGATGAACATGATGGAAATATAAAGGACCTTTTTAAGTAGCACAGTTAGTATAGGACTGTCCGGAGGATTTCTAGGAGGCTGCTGGTGACAGCACTATCATTTGGGAGCCTATTTAAGCTGTTGTTTAAAGGAAATCGACATCGAAGTGACGCAAAGTAGACGCGGCTCGGTAAAGGGCGGTTCGTGTGTTTACACAATGTAGCTAAAACTGTCTACTAGCTCACTACATATAATCGTACTCGGCCAACCGAGCGGAAAAAAATTGAACAATATTTCCGCTTTATACGGTTTTTGATACCGTAAGGCAGTCAATTAGAATCAAGCTAACTACTTAACCAGCTGGATCGATTGCCTTTTGGAAATTCATTGTATCGATACAAGCTTTATGGTGACGTATGCAAGCATAGCTGGTGTTGAGTATAATTATAGTCTTATAAATTAAGTTAACTGTCATTGGTTTATTTTTAACAATAATTGATTGCGCGGGTGGTGGTAACAATTATTTAAATCAAGTTTGCGAGCTTGAAGTAAACACCAATCCCATTGTATTCAACCAGTCTTCGGACAACATAACAAAACTACCACCAGCCGGTTTATTTTGTCTGGTCGTGGCATTTTAGAATATTATCAGCATTATTGTATTGGCATTGAGTTCCAATTCGGTCGTGTGCATTGTTTTTGTATTGTTGAATGTGTGCCTCGTGTGTATGTGTTCGTGTCTCAAAACATTTTGTTCCTATGATTGAGTTCACAAGTGCAATATAGTTTAAGTTGTAATGCAACGCAGCCCAGACATAGACGAAAGCACAAATAATCGCATTACAATTATATTGCTTGTAGGATGAACTGAATGAAACTTTCGAGACATTTCCTTGCGGCAATATTCAGTTATGTAAAATCTTTGGTTTAATGAGTTATTTTAACTGATACCCTTCTTTTCTGACATCACGCTTTGTGCAGGCTTTGAATTTGTTCTCGTAAACAATAAAAGCGTGTTTGACTGAACAGGGTTGATTCTTGATTTCTACCTTCAAGATATGTACAGTTTAAAATGAAATCGTATCCTGAATACACTATTTTTCAATTTGGGAACTTTTTCGATGGTCTATTACTTCAGCAGCTTTTCCTAGTGAAAAAAAACAAATGAACACTATTTTCGTTGTAGTCTCTTCACAAGATTTGCTCCTAAAAAGCTGTCAGTATAAGCATTCGTAATCTTCTTGGAAAAATTAAAAAAAAAACGGCTATCGTGATTACAAAACCATATTAATCCTTTTCGGGATATACACGATTCATAGAGGATTATGTGGCATATCAGCTATTACAGTCGAGTTAAGCTATTGCGAAAAGAAAATTCTCCCTTTTAAACTGCTTTGTAATGCGTTTTAATCGAGTGGTGCCATAATAGACGACGTTATCCTCAACTCAAATTACAAATTTACAAAAAAAGCCAAACTAAAATTTATAAAGGTTCTGCGACAGATTCCTCAAAATGACATGAAAACGCCAATTCCGTAAGGAAATTTAGAAAAAACTGAACTAAACATTTAAAAAATTCATTTCTAATTATTTTATAATATTAACTATTAAATTTGACATTTTTGACATGCAGAATTTGCGTTTCATTGCCATGGCAGCATAGAAAAATTATTTTTTAACGTGTGAGATTGATTATTTCTATTTTCCTATATGTATAATGGGGTAAAAATTCCCATTTCAAATGATTTAAAAAAAATTAATTAAAATTGCCGATTACAACAACATCGGTCAATTTGTGAAATTATTTGGGATAGTACAAACGAGGCTGTTGGAAAGTTGATTTAAAAAATATTTATTCTTATGAAAACAATTTATAGGATTGGAAATATGAGAACACAATGAATGAAACATACTCAAATGACGAATTAAGCGTTCGATTCACGGATTGGTTGACAGCACCCAATCCTCCATCAGGATGCTATAGCTTTCTGGCTGCACCTAGGAGGTATGGCGCAGCAGGATTAACGAGACAGGAACTTCTTGCATTTTGGGAGCGTCAAAATCATGCAACACCGTCGAATGTTCAAGTGATTGCACGAGAATCATGGTTTGTGCCAAATATCTACGACTTCAACAGTGTACATGCTGGAGGATACTATCGGGATCAGCAATCTTGTAAATAAGTCCATTTTTGAATAACTTTCGCCGATAAATTCCTCTTGATATCTCGTCCCGGAAGACAGAATTGCACACAATGAATAGATAAAAAGAAATTTATTGGCGAACAGTTTTGTTCGCTTCCACATAACAATATTGCGCATAAGCTTAAATATAGGAAGCCGTAAATTACGCGTTTGGTATACATGGCTTTCCAAGTGAATGGCAAAAATTACCTGCATTTTAATTTTATATTCCAACTGTATGGATGGTTTGGGTTTCACACTAGCGAGATATTATTTATTTAATTTATTGAATTATGATATCGTGTTCATCGTTTCTACGATATATATATATGTACTATATATATATATATATATATATATATATAGAGAGAGAGAGCGAGAAAATCATGATAACACATCAAATGATAGGTGTTCCATCGTCTTCATAGATGACCTTTACGTGAATACGTGCAAAATATTGGCCAATATTGTTCAATACAATATTTCCTCTCTCTCTATAAATATATATATATATATATATATATATATATATATATATATATATATATATATATATTCATTGTACCCTTCTTATGTGCAAAAACAAAAAGAAATTTTATCAGATATAAGAAAATTTTCTTTCTCATGGTCTTCTCAAATATCTACTCATGAACATATCTTTATATATAAATTGGAAAGCAAAACAAGATAGAAATATGTGAACAAAGCGAGTGTGAAAAATAGAAACCAATCAAATTGCGTGCGTCACATCCAGTTCAAGCTCAATGCTTGTACGTGCTTCTTCTGCTTACATAAATCCGGCTGCAATTTGTTTATCCATAAGGCTTCGTATGTGGCTAGCTCCCTTTTGTTTTTGCATTTAGTAATTACTTTGAATGCTACGTCTGGAGAACATACGTGCGTTGTTTCGATGATGTGTTGCGCAATAGCAGACGTGTATTCACCATTTGATTTAAAACAGGCGTTCAAGTTGCAATGTTCTCTCATTCGAGTAATTAACCGTCTGGTCGATCGGCCTACGTAAGTTGATCGACAACTTGCGCATGTATATTGGTAAATAATATTTGATATCGACATTAACGGCTGTTTCTCTGTGATTGCTGGTAAAGGCAAGTGTGTTACTTTAAATAACACTCGTATTTTAGCTGTATTAAATGTGCGTGTTAATGTTGCTTCAACGTTCTTTTGTGCCATTCGGGAAACTGCATCCCCTTTAAATAGGATGTTCACATCGAAACGACGCACGTATGTTCTCCAGACGTAGCATTCAAACTAATTACTAAATGCAAAAACAAAAGGGAACTAGCCACATACGAAGCCTTATGGATAAACAAATTGCAGCCGGATTTATGTAAGCAGAAGGAGCACGTACAAGCATTGAGCTTCTATTTCTATGCTACGTCTGGTGAACATACTAGTGAGGTTTCAACCATATGTTGAGCAATGGCAGACATGTATTCACAATTTGATTTAAAACGCGTTAAAGTTGCAATGTTCTCTCATTCGAGAAATTAACCGTCTGGTCGATCGACCTACGTAAGTTGATCGACAACTTGCGCATGTATATTGGTAAATAATATTTAACATTAACGGCTGTTTCTCTTTGATTGCTGGTAAAGGCAAGTGTGTTACCCTAAATAACACTCGTAGTTTGGCTGCATTAAATGTGCGTGTCAATGCTGCTTCAACTTTCTTTTGTGCCATTCGGGAAACTGCATCCCCTTTAAATGGGATGTTCACATCGAAACAACGCACGTATGTTCTCCAGACGTAGCATTCAAAGTAATTACTAAATGCAAAAACAAAAGGGAGCTAGCCACATACGAAGCCTTATGGATAAACAAATTGCAGCCGGATTTATGTAAGCAGAAGAAGCACGTACAAGCATTGAGCTTGAACTGGATGTGACGCACGCAATTTGATTGGTTTCTATTTTTCACACTCGCTTGGTTCACATATTTCTATCTTGTTTTGCTTTCCAATTTATATATAAAGATATGTTCATGAGTAGATATTTGAGAAGACCATGAGAAAGAAAATTTTCTTATATCTGATAAAATTTCTTTTTGTTTTTGCACATAAGAAGGGTACAATGAATTTTATTAAAGCTCGCATTTCAAAAGAATATATATATATATATATATATATATATATATATATATATATATATATACTTGGACAAATCTGATTTGAAATTGTTATACAGGAAATATATTTATAGTAGACTGTGAGATACATGGTTTAAATTGCATTATTGTTACTTGTTCGTTATTTTCAGTTACTCACGACAGTTTATTTTACAATTTACAACTAATACACCATATAAGTTTATTGCTCATGAAAAAAATTAAAGCATTAGTTTTTAAAATATTGCTCATCTGAAATATTAAATTTTTTGCATTTAGTAATTATTTTAAATGCTACGTCTGGTGAACATACTAGTGAGGTTTCAACCATTTGTTGAGCAATGGCAGACATGTATTCAAAATTTGATTTAAAACGCGTTAAAGTTGCAATGTTCTCTCATTCGAGAAATTAACCGTCTGGTAGATCGACATACGTAAGTTGATCGACAACTTGCGCATGTATATTGGTAACTAATATTTGATGTCGGCATTAACGGTAGTTTCGCTTTTATTGCTGGTAACGAAGAGAACGAGAGAACATTGTAAATTAAACGCTTTTTTCAAATTAAATGGTGCATATACGTCTGCAATTGAGCTGCATATCTTTGAAATCTCACACGTATGTCCTCCAGAAGTAGCAATTAAAGTAATTACTAAATACAATAAAAAAGGGAGTTAACCACATACGAAGCTTTGTGGATAAACAAATTACAGCCAGATTTGTACAAGCAGATGAACTATGTGCAAAAATTGAACATGAACTGGAGTTGATGCACGCAATTGATTGGTTGTTTCCTTAGATCACACTCTCCCCATGTTCACCTTTTTCATTTTTGTTTTGCCCTTCAATTTCGACATAAAAAGATGTCCGCTTTTAGGTACTTGAGAAGAAAATGAGAAGGAGGTGGTTCTTGTATCTGGTAAAATTTATTCTTATATTTGCACATGGAAAGGGTACAATGAGTAATAATTTTTCAATATAATAAGATGCAAAATCGTAAAACATGCTACTAGCTTTTGAAGCTATTGCAATTAATATGTACGAAAAATTTACATTTGTCGTAAACAATCTCCATTTAGCTATGTTTGTCTTCGTTTTGCGCAATTTAGAGCACCTATTTTGCTTAAAGCCATATGGTATTTCGCGAAACCTACGCTATTTTTGACGGTCTGTTTGTTACATTTTTGTTTTAGTCCAATTTGATTTCTTTTTGAATTACTTTTTGAACGTTAAATCAGAGCTTAAGCTTATTTATTACAACAGCTTAGAAAGTTAGAAGCAATTTCTCCGATTTTGCATTTTACAGAAATGAAAAAATATTACTACTGACAGCATGACCTGTGAAATGTACGTGTTCGCAAAATTCCTATTTTTGTGCAGGAGATACTGAGAGAGATACTGATTTATTCTAGTTTCGAGTCTATTATTGATTTTCCTATGTACTGAGCGTTGTAGGCGCATTTAAATTTGTTTAACTGTAATATCAAAGATGCTATTATTTTCATTAGTTTGAATAAGTTTTGTTATGTTAAGCAAAACTCTCAACATTTTTGACGGAAAATAAGCTTATGTCGCTCGATTTACTTTTCTTTTGGAGATCTCAGATGGAAGATCACATCCAATAGGAAAACTTGGCGTTTATCTATGAGATCGTTTGATTTCTTCTAAATTGATTTCGATTTTATTGCGTTGCTTAAAATAATATTTGGTAAACCAATTGGGTTAGCCATTATTACTCAAAGTTTCGCGAAGCAGAGTTAGCTTTAATTTAATGCTCTTTGCTGAACAAATCCTGCGTATTCTTGTCTCCAGATTGATTATGAGGTTTCTTTAATGCATCCTTGGTAGACTATTGGAATAATTGATATACTGCCATGTCCATCTCTTTTTGACTGACATTATGATGAAACTTTCTTCATCTCTCGTTATTCCTACATCAGGAAAAAAAAGACATTCGTCTTGTTCCTCTTCTATTGTAAGCTTAATTGTTTGGTCTACCGCGTTTATGTGATGTAGCAGTGCATTTGTATCTTCATTCTTTTCATCGACCATTAGAATATCGTCAACGTAGCGTTCGGAAGTATGAGCTCGTTAATAAATGGTTTAATCTAGTTTGTTTATAAATAATGTACATATGTTTGCTTAGACTAGTCAAAGAGGACTACCCATACATATGCTGTCAATTTGTCTGTAAAAGACGCTGTGGAATAAAAATTTTACGTTAGATATGCATAATAAAAGACGTTCCCGTATGCCGACAACTTCTATCAATGTTTCCGCTACTGCTGATAGTAGATATTCAAACAGTGTATTTATAGTTTTACTTAGTGGAATACTTTTAAATATGATTTTTTATAAAGTGACAAATATTTCATCTTTTTTAAAATTTAAATAGCGATTTTTCCCTACAAATTGAAAACTGTCCTGTACCACGTGTTCCATTTCTCCTTTCATCATAGGTTGTAGAATCTGACATAATAATAAGGGTCTGAAAGGAGGAAGTCTATCATTGGTGGTCGTTTTGTGAACCTTAGGCAACCCATATAATATCGGTGGTGTTGAAACTACTGTATTTACCTTTCTCCATTCGAAATAATTCTGTTTAGAATCTTCGTTATAGAATTTACTAATTTAACTGTAGTATCGCTTTGTACCCCTTCACCCTTAAATTTCGTTTTTCGTAAAGACTTAGTAACAAAGCTTGACTTTAGTCCATAGAGTTCAGTAAAATCATGCCTTTCCTATTGTCTGGCTACGTGATTCCGTCAAAAATAACATATGTTCCGAAATATACAACGATGCCGTTAATTCCGGACACATTCAAAATGGAAGTGATGACAAAAGAAGGGCGTTATGCAAAAGAATCAATCTAAATTGTTTACAACAAAGACAGACATGGCTAAAAGGAGATTGGTTACAAAAAATGTACATCTGGGATTGGATGGGAGAAAAAAATTACGAATCCAGAATAATGGCTTTAGATACTGGTAGGAATAAGATTTATTCATAAATGTTATTCCATGGATTACGCTTCCTTTTTCTCATATATATATATTAGAGAGAGAGAGCGAGAGAAGCATACAAAATTTATATTATTGATTTTGGAGCATGTTCATTTATTTGATTCTTTGCGAATATTATTAATAATTCTCTATTAAGTTCTTTTGGTTATATGAACAATCTAGAGACGACAGCTTTCATTTTGTCTAAGCCCGTACGGGTTGCCTTCTAAAAAAATTAATAAATTGCGTAAAATTAAAAAAAAAGTTTATGCTAATTTGGAGCTACAATACCAAAAGGCAAAATAGGTGGAGTCATTGTAGTGCACATACACAAAATCAATCATTATATTTGAAGGGTTATGAGCAAAAAATCGAAAATATAGAAATTTAATTAAAACCAGATGTTCAAAAAATGACTTTCTTGCCAAATGTTAAAAAATTAGTTTGTGTAAAAAAAGCAGAATTATTATATATTATTCTATGATTTACGATAGCAAAGATCAATATCAAAAGCAATATATACTTAAATAAATGAAATTTTTATCACCACCCGCGCAACCAATGTTCGTTTAATTATATAAATGTTCATTTTAATATCACTTCCACATGTAGTGCGGTGTCTGTTCAGTAATGACAGATTGGGGATGGTTACTTGGAACTTTGGGTCTAAGTGGATGCCATATGAGCTCCACCTAAAGGAAAAACAGGCTAACCAAGTTACATTAGTTAGTATATAACTGAAAATTGTGTGCAGTGTAGTGTGCGGCAGGATGGCTCAGTGGTTAGAGCACCAGATTTCGAAGCAGACGTGCCCAGGTTCGAGTCCTGTCCGCGTCCAATTCTGGCCAGTACATGATGAGTTCCCAATAAGGACGAAACCGGTCTATTGGATGAATTGCCTTTTCTACACTATACAATTCTTAGTTTATACTGACATATGTTATTAATTAATGGCTCAGGTGTTTATATCAAGACCGCAACCTTGATTATAATAATCTATTTATCTTATCAAATCTATATCTGATTATAAAATGAGATTTAGCAACCTTGGCATTTATTGCAGTTTAACGTTAAATTTTATCTAACAATAGATTTGACTCTGATAATTGCCTATCAAAGTCAGGCATATTTAAACATTTATGTAGAAATACAGTTTAATTTCATTTAACCAAGTGAGAAATCTTGATATAAACAACTAACCCATTACTTACATATATTTATCAGTAAAATTAATCACTTTATAATGTAGAAAAGACAATTCATCCAGTGGATTGGTTACCTCCTTATTAGGATTTCATGACGTACTGTCTAGAATTTGCCACGGGACAGTGCACGCACCTGCGCACGTCATCTTCGAAATTTGCTGCTTTAACCACTAAAGCACCCAGCCGCGCAATACACACAATTTTCAGTTTTTTATTAACTAAAACTTCTTGGTTAGACTTTCCTTTATGTGGAGCCTATGTGGCATATATTTAGACCTGTAGTTCCAGCTAATCAACCCCAATTTGTCATTATAGACTAAACAACACAAAACCTGAGGACGTGCTAATAAATTGAACATTTATATAATTAAATGAATGTTGGTTGCACGGACGGTGATAAAATTTGATTTTAATCAAAGTTGCGATCTCGATTTAAGCACCTGACCAATTTTGTATATACATTCATCAGTACAAACTAAACGTTGTATAAAGTAGAGTATAAAATTCATCAAGTTGACCGATTTCGTCTTTTATGGGAACTCGTCACACATTGTCAAGAAATTGTCGCGGTTGTGGCACTAATTGGTTTCGCAGCGACAGATTGCGCTTGAGAAAAACCGAACAAAAGAAACTGGCAGAAATCTAGTCCACCACATGCCTTAATTTAATTGGCATGACATTTTGTTCAAGCTGAAAGCGTTTTCCCTTCCTAACACCTAAATAAAAATGTTTTTATCTGAAGACTGAAACAATTTGTATAGTTGTTTGTATTAAATCTACAGAGAATACATTTATAAATTAGAAGAAACAACGAGTAGAAAATGTCTTTTAATCGATTAGAAAATATTGGTGGTAACAATTATTTAATTCAAGTTTGCGAACTTGAAGTAAACACCATTCCCATTGTATTTAATAAGTCCTCGAACAACTTAACATAACTACTTTATATAAAGTATTGCTAGTTATATTCCTTGGAATGAACTTCCTAGACTAATGAACACACATGGTGCGCAATTTTATTTCAACTTTTTTATTTAAAGAAATTTATTATCGATATTCTCTATATAAACGAACAATACAAAACTTCTACAATCGTTCTATCATACTAAATCGAATCAATAGGCACATGTTGGCATGATGCTCGTCTCTTCAATAAAAATCAGATTTACACTTTTGTAACTTATAATCAAATATGACACTAAAAGATTCATAATTTTGCGAAATATGCCACAAAAATTTAAGTGTTGTACAAAATTTTCCGTTCCTATGTCGTTATAAATATTCTTAATGTATATGAGAAATTGTATTGTGCATAGTATTCCCTCTTGAGTTTTAAGGGATTCAGATGAGTTGCGTAATTAAAATGAGAAAAAATTCGTATGAATGAATTCTATTTACTAAAATTTAAAATTTGTAGACATAGTTTTAAATACTAAATGTAATCTAACTACGCTATGTCACTTTAATTAAAGATCATTTCTCGTAACCGAATTGCTCGACGTCGAAGTGGACTTCAATGATAACTGTCCCATTGGTATGTGGAATATTGTATGCAAGTTAACAGAACGTAATTTGGCATGCCTTCTGTCAGAGATCCTGATTTTTTTTCTTAAATTTGCCCTTAATGTAAACACCAAGGTCTATTAGATACACTGTGTTATTGATACCTCAATTTGTTTATGCTATAGGAACAATATGTATTAATATTTATCTTGCATATATTCTTTTCAAATTTATTACATATCTTTATTCGCACGATGATTGTGAAATAATTCGATATTAGGATGGTTTTGCTTTAATTAAATGTTGAAAGAAGCTAGCATTTCTATTGTGTGGTATTCCATGAGTTTGCGCGGTGCATTCGTCACATTTAAAGTATCTACGGATTTCTATCGTGGGTTGTAGCTTTAGTTTATCCGCTTCGCAAAGATGCAATCGATCAACAGTACGCATCGAGTTCGTCTTCTTGGTTGCCGGTGTACTGATTCGTGCCTTACCTTCTAAGGCTTCAACATCATTTTTACTTACCACTGTAAATGAGATATGACATAATCTTGGTTAGATTAAATCGTACCTCATTTTCACTTGTGTGAAACAAGATTATTATAAAAACACCGTTCGTGTGTTTTGACTTAAGACATAAGATATTTTAGGCTATAAATTGTGTGAAGTCGGTGATTCCACTTAGGTCACATGTTTAAATATTACATTTTCAACTATAAATGGTAAAACGAAAAATAATTTCTTTTTTGACATTTAGCCGGACAGAAGATACGTGGTTTTCCGCTAAGCTTCCTTCCTAGCAACTGTGAGGGGAAACATTTGGTCGCTTGCTCAATAAGTGCCGTGCCCTTTTCTGCAAAGCAGCCAGAAGCAACAATATCTAAAGAAAGTGCCATTTCAACCCACGGCGATAGGCAGCCGGCGCGCAGCCCATGTTGGCCTGAAGCCGAGCCTACAGGCAATAATCTGACTGGCATAAATATCACTGTACAGGTTTCGAAATTCGGACGACGTTGCATAAGGCCAGTCAGCTCATCATAATATTAATTTTTTTATATATGAATTCTAAAGGGCCGACATTTTCTAATCGCAAGAGGGTTAGTGCTGTAAATTAAGATGCTAATAAATGTTGCCCAGCTAGGAAAACTCTGTGGTGTATAGACAGTGCTATTTCAACTAAAATATTGTCTAAAATAAAGTAACAGCTGGATTAAATCATATAATTTATAGATAAAAAAACATAAAATTTATTGATAATGTTCACATTTTTAATAACAAAATTAAAGACCAGTAAAATAATTGTTAACAGAATTTGCAGTGAATCAAATTTATTCCAAGACATTGCATAAAAATTTCGCTTGCGGACCAACTAACGTCACGCGAAATTAATGCCAATATTCACAATATTCTGTTCCGTGTTCATAAATGAAGCTTGGTTGCGCAGTGCTTAATAACACATTAAAATTCAGTTAGAACTTTTGACTGCCTAAAGACCTATTGCTTAAAAGTGTGAGAATAATATAAAATTTAAAGGGATTAAATTATTCCGTGTTATTCTTGAAACCACCAACATATTAATGTCATAAATTTACAAACTGGCAATAATTTAACTATTTACGATTAGTCAACCGCTTTCAAATTAAATTGAAAGACAGCTAGAATAATATTTTTCAGAAGTTAAACAGAAATTTTTCTTTTGTTATGTGCATGGAACTCATTAAAATAAAATAATATAATGCATTTGAAAAAATAAAATAAAAGCTTTTTAATGCTAATAAATCCTAAAAACAATTTTCAAATATCAATTTCAAGCCATAATACATAAAGTATGTTTTGCAATTATATTTCATTTATTTGATTGATCACTCGTATTTGGTTATTATAGAAATAATGATTTATGACGATATAAAACGTAAACATTTTTATTCAATTTATTATAAAATTGCAATTATTCCTTGTATAACGTGTTTTTCAGCAACTTCCAAATTAAATTGAAAGACAGGTAGAATACTATTTTTGAGCAATTAAACAAAAAAGTTTCAATTGTTATGCGCATAGCATTCATTAGAATAAAATAATATATTGAATTTGAAAAGATTAAAGAAAAATTCTTTAATTTAAAGAATCATGATATTAAATTTCAAATATCAATTGCTAATAATGAGGCGTAGAATATTTTTTACATAATTTTTCATTTATTTGATTAGCAACCATTATTTGTTCAGATTATAAATAATGATTTTATAGTGAAAAAAGTTGTAAAAATTTTTTCAATTTATTATAATAATGCAGCTATTCCTTGAATAATATCTCTTTCACCAGCAAAATATATATATATATATATATATATATATATATATATATATATATATATATGTGTGTATGTATATTGGGAAAATGAGATCGAAACAGTTCTTATATATGATAAAATTCCTTTTAGCTTTGCGTATGGAAACGGTACGATGAATATATATATGTATATATATATATATATATATATAATGAAAAATATTAGAGAGAAAAGTAAAAGTAGGAGAGTGTATCAATTAAGAGGGAATGTCTAATTTTTATGTAAATTACCTCCATTGCAACCCCATAACACATATATGGTCATATTTCTTGCACATTTAAGGCTGATATTTGTGTATCCATAGCGCAATTCTCAATTATATAACTACTTATATTTTTCATCAGACTTTCACTCAGGTGAATCATATATGGTCTGGTTTTCGACCTCACGTTACATCCAGACACATCTGAAACCTCATACCTAGATAATAATCATATCAACTGAAGAAGTAATATTAAATTAAAATATACCTGCCGGATCGATTAAGTATTTTTGTCGACTAGACTTGTTCAGTTTTCATAATTCATCAATCAAGCAGTTGTCAGAATTTTCTTGGTGGAATGTTGATTCAGTTAGGATTTGGTTCTGAGTCTCGGAAGACAATCCAAAGTAACCTGAAGCCCTGCATTGCACTTAATCTTAAATCGCCTACTAACCTACGTTTTTCAGTCAGTCTTTTTTAAGTTGGATACGATACGGTATCGAGCTTAAATTCAAATTTAAACCAGAAATCTATGATCTCTTATTATGGGAAATACACCATGCCAACTGTGTAAACGTTTTGAGTTAATACATGCGATTATATATAAACCCATTCTGCTATAAAAAATAGAATGGAACAAAAATAGGCTTAAATTGCAATTGCCCTATAAGTTTGACATTTCATCCTATATATTAATTCAAATAATAAGATGCACAACAATCGATAATTTTTCTAATGGTAAAGCCGATATCGACTATTTGAAAAATATTCGCCGATGCTTCAAACTCGCTCTTCCGCCGAATCCTACATATTCTACACATCATTGCGTATGCGATATATCCATTCTTTTGAACGCAATACAGAGCAATCGACAATAAAATTTATACAGCCCTCATTACGAAATCTTAAATTTTATGCAATCACTTCTGCAGAAGGGTACGAGAATCTGAGCACATCCAAGAATCAGTGCATCACCAGGACATGAGTTGCAATGTAAAACAAATTGCTAAGTAAAAAGAAATAGGCCAGCATACAAAAGTAAACTTGTTCAATGTCGTGTTTATACATAGCCGTCAACTGATTCATTACATTCCACAGACCATTTACCAATGCAGATGTTGGACTGGCATGCCCAAAGGTGCGTCAAATTTTTTTCGTTTATTAAAACAGATGAAGATTTTAAACTCATTTGCTATAAAAATAATGTGCTAAATAATATTATAAATATCTATATACGACCACTATTTGTGCATAATGGGTGACATCTACGAAATGAGTACAAATCTTTTAAAATTAATTAATAGAATTAAAAGTATTGAGTGTAATAGAATAAGCATTTCTACGATTAAATTTCCAAACGTGCTGACGGAAAGCTTAACATTTTTTTAATATTTCATGTTGAAGCATGTAAAAAAACTAATTTAAGACTCGAAGAATGCTTACGAAGTTATAAGCCGAAATATACAACCAACCAGAAAATATCTTTATGGAAATCATGTAAATTTCCACTAAACTGCTTCAGCTTGCAAATGTCCCAAATGAGCACCTGTCTATTATTTGAAAAATAGTATAAATAAATACCAATTTAATTTTAAAATTTAGTGCAAAAATTTTTATTTTTGTTAAATAGATGGGATTTGCTGGAACGTGATCTAGTGGAGCCTCCTTTTGTAGCAGAATTACTGCCTAATTCAGATCGGAGTGTATTGTTATCTGAGTTGCTTGTTGTTGGCTTGGATATACCCAATGACGGAAAATTTTTCGCCTCTTCATTTTCCGAAGATTACTGTTCATTGGAAGTCCCGGAAGGCAATCTCTCTACTGTTTCAAAATTACTTCAAAGTAGTGCTGAAAATAGTAAATCGAGAAACCAGTTCAATTTCGGCTGTTTTGTTGACCTATACACATCACAGGTAGGTCTAAATATTTAAGTCTTAATTGATCTGCTCTTGACTTATAAATTTTTTTCCGGTTTTTGTTAAAAATAAAAAATTATTTACAAGTTTCATTATTTTACATCTTTAAAATAAAAAAGCAACCATTTTAAATTGGTTTATGTTGGTCTACAGACCTTAGCGTGAATTTTTTCTATAGTTTTTTTAATAATAATGTGGTCATTTTGGTTTTCATTGTGCGCTTAATTTGGTGGTAATATTTGACGCTCTATCTTACACTCCCTCGTTATTTCACACATTACATGTTATTCAAATATACTAGTATATTGCGATAAATGTTTTCATTTTATAACATTTTACAAAAACGTGTAAAATATGATCAAGTTATTATTATTTTATCCAAAATATCATCCACTGTACATATTCACTTTTGATCCGCATTATCAATTGATTCAGTAGATCCTAAAAGCAGATCTATTTATTGACAGACATAAAAGAACAATAAACCAAAATATTAGACACGAATATTTAAACAAAATTTCGAAGTAATTTAGCGTAGTAATCAAAAAGCATAATGCAATGCCAGGGCACGAATATATTAAATTTGTTTCAACATTTTTGTGCACACTTTTAATAAAATAGCCAAACATAGAATAGCATTTTTAGGTCGGTAAAATATTTAATTTTGATCATTTTCAAGTGATCTGATTTTTGGCCTCGATTGATGGGTTCTCACTTGTCCCTTCTTTTTTAACCTTTCCATCTGCAAAATGACGCTGGAACAAGATTTCCCATGGTTCTTTTCACAAATTTTCGAGACCGAATTTCCAGTCTCATCTTCAGGGATGATACAATACGTCCAGGAATAAAACACAACCTGTGCGTATTGTGTCAACCCTGAAGATGAGACTGGAAATTCGGTCTCGAAAATTTGGGAGAAGAACAATGGAAAATTTTGTTCCAACGTCATTTTCAGACAATCAGCTGATGGAAGGCTTAAAAAAGAAGGGACAAGTGAGAACCCATCAATCGAGGCCAAAAATTAGATCACCTGAAAATGATCAAAATTCAAGATTTTACCGACTTAAGAGTGCTATCAATTGCCCCGAACAAGAAAAATGCGGTCAAATCCCCAACTAGAAGGACAGCACTGCGAAAAGAGATTCACCATTTAAAAAATAGAGTAGCACGTTTACACACCTTGCTTTAATTAAAATAAGAAAGCTTTGTTTTGCCCTGTTGCATGGTTCGCATGAAATTATGTGCTTTTTTGTAGATTTAAATCCAACACGAATCTTATATTTCATTCACCAAAATTCTGTGTATTTCAACAAGCGTAAATTTTCTTCTGCATCTGCCTAATATAATTCAACCACAGACGTAAATAAAAATGTGAATAACATGGGGTGTGGTTTACTGTGGAAGTTGGTCTTAAACGCTGTAAAGCGCACAATTTGTAGTTATTATAGCCTGATGAATACCCGTTTCATATCTTTTGTATGAAAATTCACATCAGACTCATTGAATCGTCAAATTTATCGAATGCATAAAAGATGGTAGGTTATAGGGAATGATAAGTGCATTTTATAGGGCATCAAGAAAAGTTTGTATGCAGCCAGACGAACAAATGCAAGTTGCCATCGTATAAAATGTCCTAAATAAATCGTGATTCAAAAGAAAACAGAAACAGCTGTTAAAATTCAAATAAAGCGTAGTAGGATTTTTTTTGTGTGGCTTACCATGTCATCAATTTTACATTTGATAAATATTTTAGCATTCCTTGTGCTTTCAAACTCAAACATATTCCAACAACAAAGCGATACAGTAATTTTACTTCACTCAGTAGCTATTATTCCTTCCTTACCAACATGCACATAAATATAACAGTGAAAACCGGGTATAAATACAAACAGCTTATAGAAAAAACTTTAAATTTTTTGTTGTCTATTCCAGAGGAGAAATTTAAAAGTAACAAAAGTAAACTAATATTTCTAACTCAGTGTCAACAAGCGTCAACTTTTGAGAATATTGCCGGAAAATTAACAAAAACTATGAATTTTACCTTTTAACATCAGATGAGCAAATGAAATGCTCAAAAATTCTGTCTGAAACAAATTCCCCTTGATAGTGTAGCAACTGAATTTGTTTTTGAAAAATAGGCTTTATATATATATATATTTCAGTGTAAATTGTAACATTGTGTGTGAACATGCTTCCCAATTTGTAGGCCATTTATATAAATAGAGGTTTTCCAAATCTGTGTGAACTAAAGAAAACATTTTGGTGGACTGGTATTACAATGGGATTTTCCTACGACCATGCGAAATGAGGATTGGTAATATTTCCTTCGTCCAACAATTCTGGACGAATTGTTTAGCTTAATCTTCTATTGTTAGGAAAATATGGATGCATGCATCTAGAAGTTAAAATGAAGAGAGATACGCTTAAAATATTTATCCTCCATAGTAACTGCTTCAAATATTTGTAAATAATTTGTTAGAGATGGTCAATGTCACAATTCTCTCTTTATAAAGTTATTATAAAATTGTTGAAAATAGGCGGGAAAGTTTAGAATTAATAAAATCGTTGATGCCTACCACAATTAATTTTGACTCCATTTCAAAGGCGTTACAAATCAGTTTACTGCTTACGTGTGATAGAAGGGCGCTATACGACACAGATCTCTGAAATATGTACAGGCAGTTAATTTGGCCTATACCAATGTCGTAAGCATGACACGGTGAGTTTATGATTATAAGAGCGTAGTCTGCACATGTCAGGTCCTGTTAGACCTCTTCATTCACCAATAACTTGCAATTTGTGGTGAAACTTCGAGAGCCGCCACATAAAATTGCAAGATGGGTTAAAAAATAACAGATTTAGGAAATTGCTTAAATCTGTTATTTTGAGAATTTTACCGTTCCTGTGATTAGAAGCCTAACGTAGGTATTAGAATGGGTTACTGAAACGTTGCTAGTCAACGAAGAGTAGATCGCACCTCATTGCCAGTGGTTAGTACGAATGATGTGGAAGCCTTCGGAGGGCGGGTACAGGTCAGCACTCAGCCACCACGAAAACGAACTTGATGCATACTTGGCATGAGATTCAACCGGATCTTTGCGAAACTGATAGTGCAAATCTGCTACCCACGAAAGAAGACTATGGATACGTGACGATCGCACTGCGCAACTCAGTAAAACTACGTTCGATATTATATTCTTGTCAGTGTGACACGTGGCATACGAGAGCTACGCGCAATTATCCAAAGTGTGTATGGAGATGGCGATATATACATGATTATTGCCTTTATAGTGGTTTATTTTGGTCAAATGTTTATAACCAATACACTTTTTATTACAGTTAAATACTGTTTCTTGCGTTGAACTATATAATATATATAGTGTTAGTATCCTTTACAGACTCGGTATATATAATATATAGTGTGAGTTAGCGTTGAAGTCGCATTGTCGTAGGCTTTATATGATGTTAGCTTCACTACTGAAGGTTTACACATTCGTCTAGGAGATTGTACCGTCCTATTATCCCACATTCTTCACCCAAACAGATAGTGGTTAAAGGGCGTAATTCCGGCTCCTACTGATGATTCGTCAATAAGCACGAAACGAATGTGCATCAGATTATACATTCCGGTCATGCTGCCTTTAGTTTATCCTTCTGGTCACAACTGAACTAATTTGTTACTAGGTTCGCAACACCTAATACATACTTGAATATATATTAGTTCTCCGCAACAAACAGTATTTAACTGTAATATATTGATTTGAATGATGTCATGCTTACCGCGAAATGTGATAACTGATATCGATCAAGGCCAGAGTGTATGGATTAACTGGAGTAACAGGTTCAGAAATTGTTGTAATTCTCAATTTCGGTGAACTTTAGCATAAATTGATATCCATCAGGTTGGTATCATGTACCGACTCGGAAACCATAGTGTTAGTACCATGTACCTTTTCTGTACAATAATATTGGTATCGGTTACTAAAACAATAGCCATAGTGTTAGTATCCTTTACAGACTCGGTATATATTATATAGTGTGAGTTAGCGTTGATGTCGCATTGTCGTAGACTTTATATGATGTTAGCTTCACTATTGCAGGTTTGCACATTCGTCTAGAAGATTGTACCGTCCTATTATTCCACATTCTTTGACCAAATATATAGTGGTTAAAGGGCGTAATACCGGCTCCTACTGATGAGTCGCCAGTAAGCACGAAACGAATGTGAATGAGATTATACTTTCCGTTCATGCTGCCTTTGGTTTATCCTTCTGGTCACAACTGAACTAATTTGTTACTAGGTTCGCAAAACCTAATACATACTTGCATATATATTAGCTGTCTCCGCAACAAAAGGTATTTATCTGTGCTCTCTAATTATTTGTAATATCTCCGTGTAGAGATTTAATGTGTAAAGTTATTTCACCTGTTATTTATACACCCAAAAGATTTAGTCCGCATTCTTTGTATGACTCCTAACATGGAGTCTATTAACTTCTAATCTGCCGGATTCACAATAAGCCCGTTCGTCGAAAGGACAGTTAGGTCTAATGATGTTGTGCTACAATTAAAGAAGTAAAATCAAATGAAAAATGAAGTGGCGACAGCCAAAGGTAGAATGGGTCCAATTGTAACTGTTTTCTGCAATAAAGTGTTTTTAAAAATCGGCAGCAGTGTTTAATATGAATTACGTCCCATGTACTATGTCTCCAATGTGCATTGATTTGTGTAGGTGATGTTTCGGATTAGTTATGCGAATGAGCTGTTCTTGATATACTGTGCAAATTGCTGAAATTCTTCCGAATGTTATTCCGAACGGCGCAAACGTATTGTGAGGTAAAGAAAAACAATTATTCTACTAGAATCAATTCTGCAGACTATTTTTGGTTTCGAACGAGACAATTTAGATTAAAACCTACTAAGAGAATAATTTTTAGACGAAACGAATGTACTAATTTTGATTAAATTGCTCTGATTGGCTGATGAAAAATTTTCTTAATCACTCATTAAGTGAAAACGGGTTTTATTTAGGAGGCAAAAATATTTTCACTTAATGATTGACAAGCAAGTGGAAGTTTAAATACTTCAAGTTGAATAATTCTCAATACTAATTTACATTTTTCAAAGTCCATCTATTAAAACTATTAACTACCACAGCCTTGCAATTAACTCAAAGAACCAGAGCAAGTTCTGAACAAAAGACCTATGTTTTAGGACCATAAACGGCTGCTTCATATATACGCAATTTCAAATTTCTTTAAATTTTCATCGCACCTAATTTTGGATGGTCTAAGTCTTATGATAGATTATATTCTGAAATTGAGAAAGATGTTCTAAGAAATAATTATAAAGCGTTTGATCACTGATGTAAATAGATGTAGTATAAAAGACTGATAGCATTCAAAACGCGAATAAATCTATTGCTGATTACAATGGAATTGAGTTTAGCTTACGAGACGTAAAATTCATAGATGAAAATATTAAAACTAAAAAAGAACGCCAAACTAACCTGAAATATACAGCTATTTAGTATATTAAATATACGTTATAAGAGAATATAAATACTTGCGATTCGACAATTAGAACTCCGAAGGTGAAAAATGTAATAAGTATTTGCATGGATGCCAGTCTCAGATAAGGGGAGTATGAGAGACATGAAAGTGCCAGTATTTGGGGTTTTGCTGCGCAGTCTGGTATGCCATCCGTGATGGACCATTCCGAGTACAATTAATCTAAATAGTGTTCTTACTTACAAACAGGTAGGATTCTGGCATCTGCGAGGTTCACGATCGTTTATAGGATGCAAGACACTGAAAGAAACACAATTAATTTGAGCATTTGAATGCTGAAGCTGCAAAATCTGACAGAATGATTACAAATCGAAGCGTGCTATCTGGATTAAATTACGGAGATTGAAGTTTATCGTAATGAAAAGAAGCTGGTCAAATGCTGTTTAGATAAGGGCCATGAAAACTAACCAAATAAGCACATCTCAAAGAAGGCTAGTTGGAAAGATTCGTGATGAATTTGCACCGAGTCAAACAAATCTATATTCATTAGACAAATTTACGCAACGAGAAATATTCTGTAAACCCATATGGTTTAATTACGCATTTTGAAATACGAGCTGATTATCAGTGGAGTAGAACATAGAGTTGACAATAACCAGGCCTAAATTTAATACTACAAATTGTTTACCGAATAGTCTGTTACATCAAAATACACTAACGAAAACGACAAACGAGGATAATTAGCTTTACCTTGCGGGTAATTAATCTATTCCCTGTCGTGAAATTTTTTTCTTATAAAACGAAGATAATTTAGAAGTTTTTCGTGGTCACACACTTTAATGCTGTGTGTGATTTTTAGACGTTACATCACACAGTCCATATGATTAAATAAAGACCCTGAAAAATACCAATATCTAACTCACCAACGGGACACCTTGCGGTTGTGAGTACCAGAGTGTAGATGGCACTCGTGTTCTTCTATTAGCCTTTGTCGTTCATCAGTGTCTTGACCATGAAAGTGACTAAAGTTAGAAGACCTTGTCCAGAGGTCATTGTTGAGGTGTTTTATTAGTGTGCAGAAATCGTTGCTAGGTATACTTGGTTAACTTTGTCATTTTTTAATAGACGTAGTTTGCGAATTTATATATATATATATCTTGTGTTTGCGCATCAATACAGTGAAGCAGAAAAGTGTAGTCGTTGATATGTCCATAAAGGCACAAATTTAGTGCACTCATTAAAAAATATTAAATAATTCTAGTTCTCCGATGTGCTATTATGATTATTTGCTGTTGTATTACACGTGTTTGCAGAAACATGTTCCATTATTTAAAAAGGAATTACTTTCTAAAAATTTAAGGGCTAAATAAACCTAAATATTAACTTAAATATTTCACTTATAATTTATTTACACTATAGGTGTAAGTAATAGCAATATTTATTTTTGTTAACTATTTTTATGAATTTGTAATGTGAATTTTGAAATAAATCGTGCGTTGAAGTATACATTTATTATAAAGCAGAACTACATATCGCCTATCAGCATTTTGAACAGAGGCAAGAGATTCAATTTGATAAATATAGAACACCAAGAAAGGCTTAAGCTATTAAGATCCATAAAGAATATTAGATTTATGTAGGCAACAAAAGACACATTTACTACCTTTATAAAGGCAAATAATTTTATTTTTTCAAAAAACACAATGTTCTTAATGATGAATAGAAATTTAAACCATGCCATGCTGATAAAGACAGGTCAGAAATTATTGAGGATGCAATATGGCGTGCAAATTACAACGTACCGACGTTGCGAATTCCAGTGAAATTAATAACATTTTACATCGTCTCATGCAAGCAAAAGCAATCGGAACATGTGCCGTCAGGGTGCATACCATGTCGAATGTACACATTTTAATTGAAACAATACCAATATAGTCAATGATCAACACTCCACAACACAAATTAAAACGAACCTATAGAATTTAAAAATCTAAATTTTAAACCATTATATTCAGGCAATTACTTTAATCAAAGTTGTGATATCTATATAAACACCAGACTTCGTATGTGCATACATTTTTCAGTATAAAGTAAGTATTGCATAGTGTAGAAAGGGTAACTTTTCAAATAGACGGTTTAGTACTTACTGGGAACTTATCACAAAACGTCCTGTATTTGCTCGAGTCTGTGCACGTCTGCTTCTAAAACTGGTGCAAATTATATATGAAGAGAATTATTACCGTCAATTCAATATGGTAGTGACTAGAAACTGTATTACACCCCTTCTAGCAGACGTATACATGCAACATCTCGAATAAACGAACTTGAAAGCCAAAATTGATCTTTGCACAAGCTACTAAAGTTATGCAGATGATCTATTATTGTACATTCCAGACACAGCATATCAAATCGAAATCATCAAACAAGCCTATGAAGCCAATCCAGACATTAAATTGCCTCTAGAGGTAGAGAAAGACACAACCTTTCCTTCTCGAACACCCAACGCACCCGAGAAGAAAAAGTAATTTGATATTCTCAATGCATATAGTATCTACTTTCACTGGAAAATCCATTCAACATAATGGTAGTGTGCCAAAATATAACAAAAGAAACAATTAACTACTATGCAAACCAAATTATGAATATATGCTCTAAACAGAAGTTTAAGGATGAGCTAGACTACCGAAAAATCTTTTGGTAATGAACAATTACCGGAAGCTCTTCATAGAAGTTAACATTGGACAACGTCCGATTCATACTTCAGAGGATAACGTCAAACAGATGTTCCTATACTTAACCTCTAGAGGCAACCTACCTGCCTAAATAATTGCGCGGCGGTCAAACAGGATCGATATGGCGAATTTATTTACTGCAAAATGTAAATTCACATTCAGCACAGAGAGAATTCTGAGGTCAGGTGCTAAAAATCCATGGCCAATTCTATACTAATCCTATATTGCCAAAAAAATTTAATGTATGTGCGGTGGCATATATATATATATATATATATATATATATATATATTGGACGTACGATAAAGCAACTGATCAGGATAATCAGCTAAAAACGAGCATATATTTCTAAACGGGGCACAGAGGCAATTTGACTAATTTCTCAGTTCTACAATAAGCGAAGTCGGAAAAATCATAATACATATACGAAGCTCTTTACATAAAAATTATGAAAACTAAAAATTCAAAAGTTTCATCAACATGATATTTAATCGAATGACTACGAATCGTACAGCAAAAAAATTTAATAGCAACCTGGCAAGTCCAAACATCCGTTAAACCATACTCAAAAAAATAGATCGGATTTGAAAAAAACCGAAGAAAAGACAGCTCTTAAAACGATATCATTACCATCGTTAAAGTGACGGAGTATTCAAAACAATATAAGCGTTAAACACTTTATTACGTGCAACCTGCGCTGTTACTAAGGCAAAAACATGAGACTGAAGAACAGTCAAATCGAAAGACCACAGGCGGGGAGAAACATTCGTACACGTAACACCAATAACAGTGAAAATTCCAACCACCAATACAAAAATAACCAGATCTCAAACGTCACTTTGTCACATAATAAGGATGGCCCGTGCATGCCCACAGACATACGCATGTACACTCACTGACCAACCGCCAACAAGAAATGTATGTAAAACCGAAAATCAGAATTGTTTTCATCCACTTAATCAAATGGAAACCAAGGATATATATATATATATATATATATATATATATATATATATATATATATATATATATTGGCAAATGTTATGTCTCCAACAATTAGTCAAAAAACAAATAGAGTGTGATTGAGAATATATTAGCTATTTAACGTTATATTTACTAATCAGAATATCCTTATAATAACGTTAAGTTGACATGATTTTTAATATCTAAATTAACTAGTAGTAGTGTGATTATTGCCCAGTTTAGTTTTATTCTTACGTAATAAATACAATTTAGTTATTGCTATAGTTCCTTTTTAAAGTGACTGAGATTTGTAAATGTCCTTTCATGAAAGCTAATGTATGGCTTCGTCAGGAATTGCAGATGCCCTTATTTTTCAGATTAGTATTTATTAATGTTAAAAATTGATATCTTTTCTGAGATTTGGTTTTGAATAAAGGAATATTGTTTTTTTTTAAATTGAATACTCCTGGAACGATTTTTATAATATATTTTTCTCAATATAAACGACGCATTGCTTAAGGTATCAAAGACAGTTAACCCAGAAAACTCCTTTCGTCCTTATGTAGAACTATTCAAGCTCTGTCCTGAATATCCTGCGGAAGGATCTCGAACCAGAGTACAGTGAATTCGGAGTTTGTGATGTTATGCCTTGCGCCAAACCTGATGAATATCATATATAATTTACATTTATATACCAAATTATGTATTTGGTTACCATTTCTTTCAGGTGGAGCCTATATGGCATCTCTTACGAACTTAATCTTGAACTAATCATACTTAAACTTTCATTACTGGACAGGTGTCATGTCATTTGTGGAACTGGTAATATATGGATATTTATACATAGATATAAATACCAAACATTTTTTCGATATCTCCATCATCCTCATTGGGATCTCGTCATCTTTATGCCATAATTCGTAATGACCAATAGTTGAACCATGGCACATATACCGTAGTGTCTTGATCGCAACCAGTACGCTATTTTGTCGAACAGCCTACTCAATTATATACAATCTGTGATATTTGGTTAGCTTTTCATCCTAGTGGAATATATTGCAATGGCTTTTGACCTGAAGTTCTAAACAACTCATGGAACCCTCGGATGTTTTATCGGATAAAGTCATTTTGTCAAGATTTTGACTACGCATTCATGTACATACACACATAGTATATAAACCATTTATGGTATGCAATAGTAAAGGAAATTCAGAAAATAGGCAGGTTATGTTCTTACTAGTCATTCTTATGGTAATTTTCAGTAATTACCGCGACAGGAACGTAAACCAGCACACATTGTCGTCGACATCAATTTGTTGTGGTTTGAGATCAGGTCGCGGCAAATTCTAAGAAGTGTGTATAGTCAAAGTCTTACAGCTAAAATTTCAACTTTCTATAGCTTCCACAGGCGACACAGTGTCTGCGCTATAATGACAGACCGGGACTTATTAGATAGGAACATAGGACTTTGTAGTACTATTTATATTTGGCAGCCTATTCTGCAGTTAGAAACATTGAATTAGGGAGAACTGGTTGGCGAGGTATTACAGTGTCAGGAATAGCAGTGTTCCTGTTTGCTAGAACGTTTTTGTTTGCATCTATAACTGATTAAACATGTCGAAAATAGTAAAGCATGGTTTTGCCATATAAAATTAAGATTTCAAATATAATACATTTGTCTGTGTTTAGTTGACAAACTTGGAAATTTCGGAAAAGATTCCGCCAGTATTCTTCAGCTTAAGCAATACTAAAGATTATCTTTAAAAGGCAAATAAATTGTGAACACGACTGTTCAACATGTTATACCAAGGATGTACTGCAATATCATTTTTAATGATATTCTAATATACAGCGCCTATGGATAAACGTGAAGTACGCTACCAGTATATTTTAAATTATAATCATAACAAGTGGTAAATAAGTCAAAGCATTGCGTTACTTGTGCACATTTCTATAAATTTTAGAAAAGTCATTTACCTAAAATTGAAAATATTTACTGTATCTTTTTAAACGTCTGATAGTTATGAGAATAATTATACGTGGTATAAATGTACCGTAAAAATATTTTTATAAAATCATTTATAGAAAGATTTCATTTAAATTTTTATTTTAATGCCAAATTCTGTAAACATTTAATACTGGACTACTAACCAGGTATGCCAAAAAGTTTTGATTGAATTTTTCTTGACGCTTTAAATTTCACAAATATTAAAGCAAATACACATTTAGCATTAGGTCTAGTATAAAATGTCTCCAGATATGCTTCTCAAAAAGTAAAAAACCTTGATAATATCTTTTATACGTTAATGCATTGAACTGTCATTCTCCACTATTTTTGGCCTTTTTATGTTCTTATGCGTTGTTAAGTTTTCCAATCTTCGAAGTTAATCCAGGCATGCAGTTAAAATGCTAGCAAATGAATATATATATATATATATATATATGAAGTTATTGTACATTATATGAAATCCAATTTAGATGCTTTTAACTTTTTTTAAATAGCTATAAAATATGCAAGTTCTTTTAGTGAAGATTTCGTGATAATTTTATCCATCGGTTTTCTAATTTTGAAAAAAAACTATATATGCACCGGAATGCAATGTATGCTTGTCAAATTTATCTCATCATAAACGAAACTGATATTCACGGAAAGACGTTTAAACAAATAAATTACTTGGCATTATGGTTAGACAAACAGTCGTAACAGGTTATTTTATTGAGTATATTAGTTTGTTTATTTCACTCCTGCGAAAAGTATGCTATCTTTTTTCAATTCAATCTCTTCAAGTTCTATTTGTAGATATTAGCCAATGCATTTGGATATTGATTCAAATTTGGCAGAATTTCTGCCTTGATAAACTGGACTGAAAAACATAGACAGTGAAATTTATTTAATTTGAGGCCTTATTTTTACAAAATTCGGTTAAATGATAAAGAAATCTTTTGAAAAGAGAAATGAATTAAAATAAATAACAATTAGCTCATTTTACAATTTTCAATTCATTAGTGGCAAAATTTGGTTTTTTTAGCTAACCGAGGTAGTGTTCTGCTTTTCGTATTGATCGATAATTTGGTTTAAGACAATTTAATTTTAATATTTATTGAATAAATAAATAAGCAAGATAAATATAATTAACACAGATCTGATTAATATTAATAATACTGACATTAAAAAAACACCAACGTAAAAGTGTCTGAACATCTAAATAAAGATTATAAAGCAAGTGCACTTAAAACATTAGTTTTGCAGATTAAACATGTTTTTAAACTCAATTTATATTTGCATCAACGCAGGTACGTGTTCATCAGTTTTCTAAACGTTTTGTTTTAAGGTCACAATGTATAACAGCGAAAGTGGCGTTTCAGTTTAAATTATGCTTTGGCAACAGGACAACTAATGCAATTGTTGTTAATAGTAAATATTTAAATGCAGCTCAATATTTTGATTTGCATTATTCCAAATGATTCAAGGCAATAGGCAGGTTAATTTGTGTTACTAAATTAAAATTTTTCTTAAAGGAAATAACTTGGTGAGCAAATTAGGTGATGCGTGGAATCTGTTTACCGTTAATTGAGCGGATAGATGTTTAACGAGATATTCGTATTTGTGAATGTTTCATGTCAAATGATTGCTTCCGTATGCTGTCTTTACTTTCATAAGGACCATGCGATTGTTTGTGTCACCATTGAGAAACCACAGAACATGAATTTTACTGTATTTTTCTCTTATTTAATTTTGAGTTTTCCGATGCTCATATTGATCATAGTGACGCAGTTTGCACAGGTGTTAATTTGAGAGTTGAACAACGAACGGTAGAGATTTTCTAGATGCTGGAATCTAAGTATATATTTCGGTGAATCGGAACCAGTTGAATTAAGAATCAACACCATTAAAATATAACATATTTATTAATATGTGTTCAGTAAAAACGAAACACTGCAATAGATAGTTAAAAAATTCATCAAGAAAACCGGTTTCAACCATGTTGAGAACCATCAAGTTTTCGTCAAAATTGCAGTGATAGTTGCTCTATCCAATGCATAATTGCGCCAGTTATGCAATTCATTCACAACGTCACCTAATCCACAAAACGTTCAACATTTCCAGTTATGGACCAATTGTATATTTTGGTCAGCCTTTACATTAATTATATCCAAAGTGATAATTTTCATGATTTCCTTGCTATTTAAATAGTAATTAAGCGAGGGTGTGTTTTATCTGTCACACATTTCATGTTGTCTATAATGTTAAAAATCTGATAAGAAATGATATTTTGCTTCAACTTAATTGATATAATTGATGTGATGAAGTCAATTTAGCCACTGTGTGTTTTTTTTACTGTCGAAGAAATTTTAAATTAATGACAAAACTGATTCGGAATACTATTTAAATAGAATGCCACAAGAACAATAAAATAATTTACAAATAATAAATCCACCGTTAGACAAACTTACTGATTTGTCCTTGAATATCGGAGATCAAACCGCATTCGATGATTTTATATTCAGTCAATACACTGGCCTATTACACGCATTTGTAACTGAACAATTTATAACGACATTGAAAATATATAAATTAGCTAGTTTAAGTGCATCTAGAAAAATTAAGTTCTTTGTGTATCGTGTGCAATATGAATTGTGAAATACATTATTCATGATTAACGGGGTATCATACTAACACAGTAATGATAAATCTGAGCATCTAAATTCTGCTATCATATTAAGTATGTAAGCGAGAGTAGTTTACTTTTAATCTATACATTTATGTGTTACCTCGAGTATTTCAAGATTATACCAACAGTCGGTGCGCTTATATTTATGCATATAGTAAGCCAAAAGCAGATAAAACGTCGTTCCTGAGTAGGTAGACACATTCGTACCTGCAAGCAATGAGATCTGTATATGTAACTGCAGAATCTGTTGCGTAAGTATTCATTGCACTCTAAATCATATGCTGAATAGCGTCTGTAGGCATAAAACTAGGCTGTTCTATCATTAAGCAATACAACTTGGACAAATGGAGATAATGGGTTAGATAACGTATGCAAATGGAATTAAATTAGTAAAAACGTCCGTTACTATACGGAATTTTCACAATCTAGTTAAACGCATGTAACATTACTGAATCACGTTCTGGTAACTGTGATTAGAACAGATACTGATAAAACGCCTTTATTTATGATAAAAATGATCTCCATTGATATACTGCGACAAAAGTACTTATTTTATTTATTTGACTTTCACAAAGTAGAGGTAAAAATGCTTAATTAAATCAAAGTATTTCTTATAAAAATATAGAACATAATTTAAACTTTTTGATGTTTGTTTTATAAAAATATGTAATTGCAGTCCATGTCAGTACATAAAATTTGGAGAGTACATGGAATCTCAGTGTAGTTGTTGACAACATTTCAAATAAAAGACTATGGTTCGACTATAAGTTCTAGATGTTTTGATAAAATAGATGAGTTAGCGTTATCACGAATTTACTCACGGAATTAATCACAACAAATGCCAGCACATGCATGAAATATATTAGAACTATGGTTGGCGTATCGGTACATCGTACAAAAAAATGAATACAAGATACAATAAATTTAACTTAAATTGAGAAGTACTACCTATGAACACCTGCTATCTCAGCACATCTATACATTTTGAACTTGATCAACATCAATTATCATATTTCACGTTAATCATTACTAAGTTTAATTAGATATATAATAGTTATAAACTGTTTTTCTTGCGGAGAAGCTAAATATATGCAAGTTTGTTTAAGGCATAAAAGAAGAGAATTATTTACATAGGACGCGTTGCGAAACACTAAACCTCAGTCTGATGTATGCAGGAATAAAGAGAATTTTAAGCATTGGAAAGAAATTGAAGATAATGCACAAAAATGATTATATTATTTCAGACACGATTTCTGTCGTAATTTTATGATTGATTTACATTTCCAAAATATGGTAATACGTGTCACTTATGGATACTTCATGCATAAATGTCAAATAAAATTTACTTGTGTATGTCATTATAATTTTTAGCTTGACACATGAGAATTGTACTGGGAAAAATTTATTCATTGTAGTATTACTAAATTTTAATGAAATTAACACATTTTAATGGTGTTATTTGTTAAATTTTTAAAATGTAGTTTTGAAATTTAAATTATTTGTAAAGCCATGCCAGGTTATGCAATGCAAAAGAAACGCGAGTTTGAATTCCGACAAAGAATATCTTCATCAGTACAGCATTTATTGGTTTGCTATTGCTGGTGTTCTACTCGGTTTGATCTTTTTCATTGCCGTCGCATGGCGTGGTTCAGCTGCCTTGCGTGCAGGATACAGAAGATGGCCATCTGCACGAAGAACAAACACTTTAACTGAACAGCTAGGCCCGTCACGTATGCGTAGTTGGCGAAATCAATTAAGAGTCCGGCTACGCTTTCCATGGACACGTTATGGATGGTTGCCGCCGCTATTAAATGAGGACACGGATGTGGATCTTCATTTACCCCGAAGCTATACTAGTAATACGAACAACAATTTTCCTTTGAGGCTTGAAGCATCTGGATCAGAGGTTAAATCGTATACCGACATGAGCAGGAAAAATCGAAATCAAGGCAGTTGTGCAGAAATGGATATACCACTGACGAAATTTTCAAATGCAAATGTAAGCTAACATATGTCTATTTTAAGTGCGGTTGTGGGAAATTATTTCATATCTAAGCAATAATTTTTACCTTATGAATAATCTATATCTTGATGGTGTCACAAAACTTGCAAACATAGAGATTAATTTGCCTGCTTACTTTTTCCACAGATTTATTTTAATTTAAACGAATAAAATAGACATTGGTGATTCAATAGAGATGTTATGTAAGGCACACTATCAAGAAGATTACATTAATGTAACTCTTGTTTTTATATAACCAATAAAAGAACAATTTATATTCGCTAAAAAAATATGTTAAAAATGTTGTACAATAACAAAATAATAGACTAAGCAACAAATCAAAACATAATATTTTAATAAAGCTCGTTTATTCACTTCTAGAAAAATAAACAAGTATAATATAGAAAAGTTTTCAAATTAGTCAAGAATTAGGAAATATCCATATTTTCGCCTTTAAATACAATGCAAAAAATTAAATTATTTATGGCTTGCAGTTCGGTTTTGTTAAATGGCCTTAAAATATCTTATTTACATGAGCAATTTTAGTAATTAATTTCCATTTTCAAAGTTACTAATTTGCTAACAGCTCGCTGAAGCACAAAATCAAATGAAGATAGGCTAAATAAATAATAGCTGAATTTATGAGAGAATGAGAGAGAGATTTCTTAATTCCCACGAGTTCATCCTATATATATATATATATATATATATATATATATATATATATATATATATATATATAATTTATTATTCTTACATTTTAAAAAATGGTGAAATTAGAAACTATCAATATATATATATATATATATATATATATATATTACAGTATATTTCTAATTAGGAAGTAAAAACACAGTAATAAAATTCACTTTAAAATCTTTTATTCACATACAATCGTGGTTTTCATTTGATTATCTGTGTGGCAACGAATCTGCCTCGGTTTAACTTCTATTTCTTGTTTGGCCTGATTAGTAAGTGTGTATGTGCATGTGCCTGTTTGCATGCAAAGGTCTTTTTCGCTGTATTGCAAAGTGATGTCTGAGATCTGATCATTATTTTACTGATGGCTTGAGAATTAACCATCTGTTCTAATTGTCCGCTGTTACGCATACGAATGTTATCTTTCCGAGTGTATTCTTTCGTTTCCGATAGTTCCGTAATTTTGTTTTCTCTACTAGGTAACAGCACAGGTGCTGATTGCATTGTTGAATGCTCATATAGTTTCGAAATGTCTGTCTCCGTATGTGCAACTGAATTTTCACCTTCAGTTTGTTGCCAATCAGATCGAATGTTTGTTGAGTCATATCCGGCACTCATAAGCAGTTTTGAGACCAATAAGCGCAGGAACAAGCATTTCATTTAACTACATCCGAGAATCAAAATACAAAAATCAAATAGCATTTATCGTCAATGCTCTACTGTCAAATAATCAGATTAAACAGATGTTTAGAACACAGGAATTATCAGGAAAACTGACATCTAATTAAAGCTTTAAGAACGAGACTGGAGCAAACCTTCATTGTAAACATTTTATTCCTATTTCTTAAGCTTTAATATGAAGAATATTTTCTTGAACGTGAAAGAAACATTGTAAACAAAAACAACCCATCACCCATTCCATTTCAACGCTATAACATACTATGGCACTACTCTCTACTACCCGGACCCAAGTACTACGCAACAGGAAATAAGATAAAGCAATTAAGAAAATTCAAAACTTGAATAATATTCTGAATAAACTCCGTAAAAAAACGAACGTAAAGCGCAAAATCCCCAACCAATGAACAGCAAAAATTGTTTAACCACGTTGTGTACACCGATCTTAAAACATCCTAAAATCAAAACCCATGCGTGAATCATTAAGTTACATGAAGACCTCACAAACAATGATACCACCAATTTGTGATGGCCAAAAGTGGCTACACAAACATCGTCACTAATTTACAAAATTTCAGACTCAAATAAGACATCAAACCTGACTAACAAAATACTCTAAAATTAATTACAGTAAAACTGAAAGAATAATGAAAAAGTTTTTATAATCGCTCAATTAAAACAGGACTGAAATAATTGGAACATTACAATGAGCTAATCAACCATACAAAGTATCATGAGCAATTTTTTAATACTTGCGACAAAAACTCAATTTATAAGCAATCAAATGAAGAACATAAACACAACTCATTAAAATGAATAAAAATCCGTGAATCAGTAAAACTATGCATGTAAACGTATTTTCTCCGTCGAATCTCTTATAAATTAAGACCACATAAATCAGGTGTTGGTGAGTAATAGCTAACAATTAATTTGAGCGGATGGAAGCTTAATTAAAAGAGGTTGAACCGCCATTTATCTACATAAGACATTAGGTATTTGCTCTATACATATTTCTATTTACAACAAGAGGTTATCCTTATAAAAAACAAATAATAGAGGTTCAACTTACTGTTGGAATTCAAATATCGCGCACCAACAGTCGTGCAAAATACTTCGACATTTCCCAGCACATCGGAAAACGAAACGATAAAACTTCTGGTTATATAACGATTAACACTCATTTCGTTATATATAATTTTCGGTATAAAATAAGCAGTATCTTATGTAGAAAAGGCACTCCAACCAGGAGACTGGTCTTGTCCATATTGGGAACGCATCAAGTACTGTGCAGAGATTGCTCTGGAAGGACCTCGAACCGGAACGTAATTACTGCGTCCACCAGTGTGTGGAAAGTGTGTGAATGTTTTCCAATGAAATGAATAAAAGCCACTTTATTTAACTCTTATTAATTTCTTAGCCCTATGAAATGCTTGTGTTTTAGCAACAAAAAATATTTTCAATTTGGTGATTTATGAAATTTGTTATACTGTACTCTATTTAAGCCTAGACTCGCTTTCTTGTAATTTTATGAAGTATCATAAGAAATTTACGAAAGGAATTAGTAGGCTATATTAAATAACTTTTCATTTATACAAAACAAAAAAGTAATAAAACAGACAAATATGTGCACACACACGCCAACATAGTTCTCCAATTTATTTGAATTTAATGTGTAAAAATCGTCAGCTATTTCCAAATTAAATAAAAGATTGTCACACAAGACAGCTTCCGAAAACCTTTTTATTTCATGCTTTATCGCTTGTATGCTTTTGTCCGTTAAACAAAAAAAAGCACTACGATTCAAATCTGTTATTGATTTTTTCACAATAAACATAATGACTATAAAAAAGCGTATGCGGATTGCGTGAAGTTCCAGCAAATTTAGCTTTTCCAATTTTCAATTAATTGCATCAATTAAAATCCTTCTAAGTTGACAGAAAAGCAAAGTATATATAAAAACTTGCTTTCAATTAAGTAGATAATAATAATATTAATATTTATTCTATTTGAGTGAGTGGTTTCTGCCCCCTGTTCTAGTCAAGTCGAATTTTTCTGCTACGAAGTCAGAATGAGGCTCATTCTTGTTAGGATTCTGTGGTAATTCGGGTTTGAATGAATTTTCATTTATTTCAATTGTTTTTAATCTGTGTTTTCCTATTCCAGAAAACCATTTTCCAAAAGAAATATAAACAGCTTGATGAAGTAATAATTTTTTTAAATTTTAAACAGGTTTGCTAACGCAAACTTAATAATAAAAATTATAGACTTTCGGAATTCATGAGAGACTTGGTTTTGTTATTTGCTTGAATGCGGTAAAACTGTAAAATGATTGTGGATAAACATCGACATTTGAAGCTATAATTTATATTTCTGTTGCTGTGTATAACTATATGATGCAAAATCGACTTTGTCCAGGACTATGCAAAAAAAAAAATTTGTTATGCACAGACATTTCAATGAGACTTTCTGAGCCACATAAAAAAACTACATTGTCTTAATTGAACAAAATTAATTTCAGTATTTATTTCTCCAATACATCGTTTGATAAGAGATAACGAAATCGCTACTGTAGAACGATTTCTATCTTCTTAGGAGTTCATTAATTACCGTTAGTAAATTTTCGCAACACTCGTCTGAATAAAGGCGTATTGTATGAGATTATCCATAGCGACAAAAAGACCAAAATAAAATCGGCCAATGTTACATAATCAGCCTTTTTGTATCCTGACCGATTCATAGGCTCTATCATTAAGAATGAAAACTTTCAAAGCCAGTACGCAAACTATCTAATTTGAGCAGGCTAGTTATGATGATCCCCAAGATGATCCTATTGATAACCAAAAAAAATTATTCATAAATGTTTTTTTTCAATTTAGCACCATTATCATTATAATCATAATCTTTTATTAGAAAATGGGGAACTGTTATTCAAATTAATAAAGTAATTTTTCAAAACTGTACAATCTTAAATGTTATCGTCCAGAGTATTATAATGACAATTGAGACACGTTTTTATAGCTGCACTTTGTGGTATGTGGGCAATTAACTGTCTGGAAGATGTACTTAGCAAATATTATGAGACAAATTAATTTTGCGTTTGCTAGCACCATTACTTTCAAATGTCTTGTTAATCGTATTTATGACATTTATGACATAAATCAGTATTAGCGTTTCTAACGATTCCTGTCGTACCTAATTTATTATTTTTGTATATTATAATATTAATAATCTTGGAGAATAAACTAAATATAATTAATTACTTTGCTGCTATTCATTGTGTTCTGCATTCAAAATATTAGGCAAAATTAATTTATTACTCAGTCAAAATGGTATTGTAAGCATCGTTCTCACATGATGATTAGTTTCAGCATTTATTTCCAATGCTAAATGTGATTTGCGGCACAAAATTTTGTTGTGATTTTTATTGATACATAGGCCATCTAATCATATACATTAAAATATTACAATTCTGGCGTTCTAATTAGTGTAACCGATAGAATACGTAATTACCCGCGCTTAGGATAAAGTTGGAGAACAGGTATCTTACAAGGTTTATCACACTTTCAACAGACGTTCATTCCCATTTCGCGCTACTGCCTAAAGCTTTCGTTAATGGTTCACAATGAAAGAAGAACATAGCCAGATGTTCTATTACTTTTTGCCTAAGGATTATTAAAAATCCAATAGTATTCAATTTTCCAAACGTGTCGGAGAAATAATAAAAATTCTGTCAATCTTAAAAGGAAAGGATGGCATATGAAACTGGTTTACCGACTGACATATTCAATTTAAAAGAAACATGTTGCGCGACA
>JAQBSW010002605.1:0-60000 GCA_029291075.1 Eudiplozoon nipponicum
ATTGAAAAATCCCCATCGGAAATTTGTATCAATTAAAGAATAATGACTTTTGAATAAAATAAGCGCACATGAATAGAACAAAAACTAAAATTTTATACTTAGCTAATTTCAAGATTATTTCATATTTTAATGTTGATTACTTGTCTTTTACTTAGATCCGTTATAGAGAGTAGCACTTATAAATGAATCATTTCGATAAATATCACTCTTTTACTAATATATTTCTACAATACATCATTACAAATTTCCAACAAGTGAATTCATTTTTAACTACTTCATTTAACAAAGTAAGGCTAAAAAAACAGTCAGACGTATGCAACGAGACAGGGACACTTCTCACGGTGTTATCCATTGGATCGATGTTGACGTGTATGTAAACGCTCAGATAGACGCACATGCGTACATTTCATACGCTTATCTACTGAAACATGAGTTATTGCTGTGAGATCTAACAGTAGATTGTCAAAGCGGGACTGCAACCATGTTTAAATACTAGTCAAACATGTGTGGCATTATGAGCTTACCGTTGACCAAGGGGTCATTAATAAGACTCCCAAATTTATCAATCCATAATGGAGATACTGGACGTAAAAACCTTCTTTTGCATAACAAGAATCAGATAATAAATCAATTCCCAGTCGTGCGTAGCTTTTCTTTTAATAGAAGATGTTATGATAAAACAGCTTCCAATTCAAGATTATTTCTGAGGTACCTTAATGTTATAAGTAAAAAATTTACGTTGGAAAAAGTAATAACGTGTAACTTATTCTTTCTGTCTCTAAAAGGTACATGAATTCATCGGACATTGGAGAGATATAGCTATAAATGTTTTATGAGGCGAAATAATGTGCACTCGCGTATGTATCGGCTGTCGCGTACTTTATAACAAATTATCTCAACTAGAACAGGAAGGATAAATCAAATTCAGCATGAACAAATGTTTTTATATCATGTGCACATGTGTTTCGACCTGAATGGCGACTCATCATTAGGAGTCGCTTCTGCGCTAATATATATTTTGTATATTTTATCGATTAATGCGAGCCTTAATAAAATTCATTGTACCCTTTTCATGTCCAGACCGACAAAAATATTATAAGATTCAAGAACTGTTTCTTTCTTCTCATATATCTCAGTTAAATAGCCAAACGCAATAGAAAAATGCGAAAAACGAGAGGGTGTAAAATATAGTATTTGGTTAAACAATAATTGATTGCGCGGGTGATGGTAAATCAAGTTTGCGAGATTGAAGTAAACACCAATCCCGTTGCATTTAACCAGTCGTCGAACAACATAGGAAAACTAACGCAAGTCGCACGTACTGACACTTTTCGATCTTCCATGATCATCATCAGAGCACGACGGCAAATTGACTAGCGATGCAATGCGGTTTGATCCTCGCTTGTCAATTTGCTATCGTATTCTGATGGTAATCATGAAAGGTCGAAACGTGTTAGTGCGTGCGAATGGCGGTAGGTTTCCTACGTTGTTCGACGACTGGTTAAATACAATGAAATTGGTGTTTATTTTAAGCTCGCTAAACTGATTTAAAGAAATTTAAATGGTTTTCCTCTTATTTTACACTCTCCCCAAATTTTTTCCTTTTTTTCGGCCATTTTAATTTAAATATAATTTTCTTCATATTTAGATGCTTGAGAAAAATATGGGAATGAAACGTTTCTTATATCTTTTACTTTTGCAAATTGAATGGGTACTATGAATATATATATATATATATATATATATATATATATATATATATATATATATATATATATACGTGTTTTGTGCTTATTTACGTACTTTATGCGTGTTGCTAATGGTTATTCAAGACCACAATTTTGATCCTATATAACACAGAGGTGTTTATCTATAAAAACAATAATACGACTACAAAGGTTAACATGATATATCACAATGGCTTTAAACTTTATATGATGATATTTCCAGTAAAAAAATATAGAAATACAGCATTTCGATCTAATATAGCACGTGTGCATCAAGAACCATTGTGCGTTATACCAAGCTGTTCAACAACTATTCATATTCATATATAATATTTAACTGTTGAGATAAGTTGCACAAACCAGGAATAAAATCAAATCAGAAAATAAGCAGTTTTTTTAATCAAATTTATCGAAAGTAAAATAACACAATAGTAATTAATTTAAAAAAACTGCCTTTGAAAAAAACTTATGATTCAAAAGTAGACTTAAATTATTGTTTTTTTTAATTTTTGTGCTTTATTTTGAAACATGTTATAAAAGCTAATACCTGTTTAATTAATCTATCAATTATTGTTTAACAATATAACTTATATCAAAATACCGAAAGCTGCAGAAAGTAAGTTTTCGTGACTAAATAGAAAATGTGCAGCCGGCATTTCCAAACAAAAACTATGTATGCGAGACTTCAAAAAGTGAGAACAGCATATCTATTCTTTCTTTACTCATACATGCGTTGCTGTTTGATTCTCCCTGGCCATTTTGTGTGTGATTTTTTTCCCTGAGCACCAGAAATATATTACTGTGCTTTACAATAAACACACTCTTTATTGAGCCTTGTACAGTGAGACTATATTTGTCAACATGGCTTCATCATTTTGTCTCTAATTTCTATTATTAAACCATTATTTATTTTTCTTTATGTAATCATGGAAACTAAAGGTATTTCTAGCTAGATTTAGTTAGCCTTACCAGCAATAGAAGGAAGTAGGCAATAGTATATATGTCATACTACGAAGAAGATTTGGCTTTGGTGAAATAGAGCAATTATTTGTGCTTCAACTGGAATTGAACATCGTTCAAATAATTCAGTGTTTAAAGGTGACTTCTACTTTTACATATGAATAATTTTTAACTTATCTTAGTATCGCATTTCTAAATGTAAATATAAGACTGATTAAAAATGTACCCAAGATCAATTCAAGTTAGCTGCATAAGTATCAAAGAATAAAATAAAACAAAATGTTTGTTTAAAATAACCACATTTTGTATGTCTAGTTAAACGAAATAAAACTGATTTAAATACCCCACGGATCATAAAAGAAACCAAAATGATGCAGCTCGAGATATTGATTTAAATGATGATTTCAAATCATATAATCATACCGTTTCATGGGATTCTTTATCATATAAATAAATTATAATTGTCGAATAATGGCAAATCCCAGCCTCTTATGAATTCAGTTCTCGATGACATGCATTTTTTATTTCATACGGAAAACATGTTTTATAAGGACAAATCGAGGATAGGTAAATTGAAAATATAAGCCAGCGTGGTTATTTTTCGTTTAAGATTAGGCAGTTAAATCTGTTTATAAGTGAGACTAATACAATTCTATTATAGCACACACTTTCTGTTGCACAGATCAATTTCAGAGCTCCATTTCAATTTTCAAAGGTGAAAAGAAACTATTCCATGAAAATGGGTCTATGAGTTTAATTATAGATCGTATTCCAAAAGGTAATAGTTACATCAATTTTTCTGTAGAAATTTTTTCTGTGGAAATTGGCACGGTTCTTTGTGTATTGACAGTAAAATTTCACAGGTTGTACGTTATTAATTTAATTCCTGTGTATATTGATTGCAATAAAAGCTACACATCCATTCCCAACTTATGCTTTTAACATTTTCCTGGATCAGATGGTCTTCAGGATTTACATAGTTGCGCATTTCTGTGCATTTTATTAAGAGCTGCATGTTGCTAATGAATGTCTTCATGTTCTTCCAAATACCTAACATGAAAATGCTGTAGTATTTCTACTTGCAGTATAAAATGCAATTCCTATAAGTCTAGTCTGGCCGTCAATATGTAGGATTTGATTCATAGCTCGTATACAAAACATTAGTGGACTAAGTCATTAAAAATACTACGTATATGCATCACTACAGAGTCATGTATTGTAGCTTAGCAGTTTTGAAAAAGTGTACTGGAGAATACAGTTTTTGTGAAAGCTTCATTAAACATATATATGTACACTAATTTATGGGGTAAATTCGTAATTACGAAACTCAAACTATATCACATATTTGCCTGTTACAGAACTGAGTATACCATATATATATATATATATATATATATATATATATATATATATATATATATATATATATATATATGTATACTCATCATATATCAATCTTTGCTTTTTGTTGGGACAGGAATTACAGATACGTCAATATACATTCATGCGTCAGAAGTGCTTATTATATATTTAATTAATATTAATATTTGATGATTGCTGAACTAAATATCAATAATATGAAAAACGGGACGTAAACAATATTTTTAGGCTTTATTTCAAAGGAAAACGTGTCGAGCCGCTCAATAGCACTTACGTGACGAAACTGGATAACGGCTTTCGAATTCCTAATTCAACATTCCAGTAAATTTGAACACGCCGAAGATTGTATCATCCAAATTAATTACAAGGTAATTAGATTACACTGTGGTACTTTCAAGGGCACGTGTCTATGAATTTAAAAGTAAAGAACAGGATGGCTTCAGACTAAGCAAGTTTAGCCAAGTCAAAAATGAATTATATTTATGTTATATAAAAAATAACCTAAATAATGGAAAGAATGAACAGTATGAAGTCTTTTTTGGAAATAAAACGATAAATATGATAAGGATTAAACCATGGTCCAATTAATAGCAATCTCGTATTCATTAGAATTTGTAATGGATTCTGTTTATAAGAATGTGTTATCGAAATTTTAAACAAATAAAAGGATATTACTACTCAAAAAATTGTTCACAAAGTAGTTTTCGTATCCAAGTATGTATTAGGTGTTGCAAACCTAGTAACAAATTAGTTTAGATGTCACCAGAAGGATAAACCAAAGGCAGCATGAACAGAAAGTATAATCTCATGCACATTCGTTTCGTGCTTACTGGCGACTCATCAGTAGGAGCCGGTATTACGCCCTTTAAACACTGTATATTTTGGTATAAAATGTGGGATAATAGGACAGTACAATCTCCTAGACGAATGTGTAAATCTGCATTAGTGAAGCTAACATCATATAGTCTACGACAATGCGATTCCAACGCTAACTTACACTATATAATATATATACCGAATCTGTAAAGAATACTAACACTATGGCTATTGTATTAGTAACCGATAACAACATTATTGTATCAAAAAGGTACATGGTACTAACACTATGGTTTCCGAATCAGAACATGTTACCAACATGATGTATATCAATTCATGCTATAGTTCACCGAAATTGAGAATTACAACAATTTCTGAACAGTAAATCTATACACCCTGGCCTTCATCGATATCAGTTATCACATTTCGCGGTAAGCATGACATCATTCAATTATATATATAACAGTTAAATACTGTTTGTTGCAGAGAACTAATATATATGCAAGTATGTATTAGGTGTTGCGAACCTAGTAACAAATTAGTTCAGTTGTGACCAGAAGGATAAACCAAAGGCAGCATGAACGGAAAGTATAATCTCATGCACATTCGTTTCGTGGTTACTGGTTTTCGTATCGTCCGAATAATTTTAAAAAAACAATAAAACTTGTGTTTTACATTTTTAGCTAAAAATAAAATTTTTGGAATTGCAATTAACTTTCTATATCAAAATTTTTGAATTTATAAGAAATCAGATCTCTAAAATCATGATTTAGCATTTTTGCAAAATTTTCGCATGTTTACAAATTCAAAATGCTTCATAAGTATTTACAAAGCAAAAGGGAAAGCATTAAAATTTTAACTTTACATTTTACTATTTCTGTATTTATAAATTAAGAATTTGTTTCATTATTGCTTTTAAAGAAAGCCAGAGAAATATTTTTAACAACAAATCATTAGTTCATGATTGCGTAATGTTAAGCAGTAGGCAACAATGTTGATTGTTTTGACTTTGAAGAAAAATATACCCATTAAAATGCATCCACAACAAGAAAACCTAAATGTAGCTAAAATATAAACGTGTTAAATTAACTCCGCTGGAAGCAAGCTTATCCTCTTACAATTACTTTTAAAATCTGCTTATTTGCTGGTTTACAATTCTGAATTTGTTTTGTTTTTCATATTTTAATAATCTGAGTCTACTGATTTTTCTATAACCGTGATTATAACCATTACAAAAAATAGCAATCACTATCATACTCTAAAATGAATTAGAAAAAATTTTAGTTCTAGTTTTTGGAATTTATCAAAATAATAATTAATCCCCTTATGCTTATTTTTGGCGCCAATTTTTGCAAGATATACGTCTTTTGTTTTTTCGTGATTTTTTAATTAGTCCAATTTATGACTGCGTTTTTAAAGAAAGAAGACCTCATGATCGATCAAGACATTATCAGATGTAAAATATTTCTGTTGTTACCGAAAAGAAATTGCGCAAACATTTGCACCGAATTTATTGTTATTAACAAAATCAATAAAATGTAGATTTATTCCTTTCAGTTATAAGCCTACTTCTCTTTATTTTGTGAGTCAGCACAAACAATTATTATATAGACGAAATTACGATAGAAAACAAAAGAGTGACATAAATTTGCTATTAATATATATTCGATGAATAAGTTATTTAAAACTACTTATAAACAGAGATTAAGAATTTCTAATAAATTGTATGATCAAAATATTCACAAACAAGCCGAATATATACGCACTTACTGATAAGCAATCGGCCTTTATGCAGATTCAGAAGTGTATATACGATCCTGGGTAAAATGAAGTTAAATATTCTATGAAAAATTTGGAAGCATTTGGACATTTAAGAAAAGAAAGATTTTGAATAAAATTAAGTAGGCAACTATTTCGTGTGTTGCCTGTAGCTTTTGATTGGTTTTAGATGGCAGAAAATAACATCTTACTTACCACGATAATAAAGTTGCTAAACTGACGATGTCTGAAAAGGAAAAATTGGTAACAGTTACAATAAAACACACGACATTTAAACGAAATATAAAGTTCACGTTCATAAATGTAAAAAACACACGACAGTTTGAAGCTACATGAACAAATTTAAATTTCCTTATGCGATCTAATTCGATATTTCCAGCAGAGAAAAAGAATTAAAACGCACTTTATAATTAATCACACCGCAAAATTCTCGCAGAAAAACGTTTGATTGCACGAAACACACTTCATAACTAGGAAGCAAATAGAGATTGTGAAACATTGTGTAATGCTTGAATTATTTGAAAAAAACAATGGATTTCATTTTTGACAAAGACCTTTTAAATTCGAAAATTTAGTGGAGATTGATCTGATCTAGAGCTGACTCACTATCAAAGCACATTTTTCAGCTCATTCAGAATTGCTGAGAAAAAAAAGTTAACTGCCATACCTTTGAGTATATAAATATTGAAATATTGATATAATATTCTGGGTGGTCTATTATATAATGCTACAAGTAATAACTCTTCGTGTGAATATATGTCATTCCATATCATTATTGATTTTATAGTTCGTCATTTGCTTTAGTTTTCTTGTCTCAGCTTAACTAGCATTAAAGCAGTAACATTCTTATCCGACACTTTCATAGATGCGAGAAACGGCTATTTCCGAAATCTAACAAACTGCCGCGAGAAGTAACCCATTTTTTTCGTTTTAATCAATTCACTAACGTATTAATTAATTAATTCATTGGGTTTGAAAATTGATGAATTATCTTTAACTAATAAATTAATCCTTATAGAGAAAAGAATAGTCCATAATTGATTATGACTGAACCTTCCTGCTGTAACAAATAATTTGAGCAATAAGTCCTGGATGTAGATTCATTTTTGTTTAAAGCGAAATATCGTTTTATCTGGCTATAATTTTCGATTAAAGCAAAACAAGATATTTGTAGACAATTTATTTTTTGTCTTAACAGTGTCTTATCTGACATAGATCATAATTTTACAACCCGGACCGCACTATTAAATAAAATAAACTATTATAAATGTCATTTTCGAGTTACAAATAAAAGAATTTCCTCCTTTGGAGGTGAACGATCATGCACATTATAGTTGATTTAGTGGCACCAATTTATGTTATTATAATCTTGATTAATATTATTTATTTGATAATAACAATTATAACCATCGATTTTGAAACGTGACCACTTTTAAAGATATCTTAAAGTACCTGGCATTTTTTTATCAACGCTTGCTGATTCTGTACTGAATTCATGATTTTTAAGGCTTTACCTTTAAATTTATTTTAAAAATTGAGTAGTTACATTTTAAAATACTTTACTTTTACACATATTGAAGAAATATAGCCTACCAAACACCAATACCAGCATCGTAAATCTAACGAAGACCTTGCTTCAAACGAAATAGTTTTGCACATAAATAGACATTAGACTAATTAAAAAATAATAATCAAAAGTGGACAGAAATTTCGTGTTTTATAAAGCGAAAGGCCAGCGAAAGGCCATTGAAATGCTATGCATTGTGCTTCCTGGCATTTGTAGCTATTGTGTAGAAATCTTCTTAATTAAATTTAAACACCTGTCCAGGTAGAATAAACTCTTTATTGCACTAAATTTAACGTTATATTTTCCAGCAAAAAATATAAATTTTATTGGGAATGTCACTGTTCACAACATTGCTATAAATGCAGAAAACTATAGTAATGTAACCTTCAACCAAAAAAAATTAATTGAAAGACTTGCCAGGTAATGCAGCACGAATGGCCGTCCTAACAAAAATGGTTTGATTGATTATATGAAAGGTATTTACACAGGCTGTTAATGACATCTTCTTTTGAAAATATTTCTTTTGACTCGGAATGGATTTATAACACCACGATATCCAACCCACATTTCATTTATTCATTTTATTTCTTGGATGATAATTCGAGTGACTTTCTATTTCGACTTAGTTACGATCCGCGCAACTTGATTTAGCCCCACCAATAACCAAAAGCACAAACTGACACCGTGTTGATACGAAGACGAATGGAAAGGCGTTTAAAAATAAATGCAATAAATATAAACAGTGGTTTAAATCAATTACAGTGTAAAAATAATTATTTTTAAAGAAACGTTAATTCAATTTAACAATAATTGACCGCATTGGATATATATTCAATGCGGTTTCATTCTCGCTAGTCAGTTTGCCGTCGTACTCAGATTATGATCATTGAGGGCCGAAATGCGTCAATGAGTTGCGGCTGGCGGTAGTTTTGTTATGTTGTTCGACGATTGGTTAAATACAGTGGGATTGGTGTTTACTTCAAACTCGCAAACTTGATTTAAAGAAACGTTTAGTCACTTTAAATTTCAACAAATTTTCCATAATATTCAATAAAGACTGAATTTTACTTTAAAATGTGCACAATACCTAAGAAAACTGACAGCACTAACACATTATCTTATTAAACAGTGCGCAAACACAACATGTACAGATTAGAAAGCTGGAAAAATGTATGATTTTCGCCCAGTGCAAAATCCTTTCAAAGAAACAATAAATAGTGTCGAAAACGTGGAATGTCTTTTTAAAGTAATTTTCACTGAAACACTTTGATATATATTCTTTGTTCTGGAGAATATATATATATATATATATATATATATATATATATATATATATATATATATATATATAATTTTGTATTAGTTTGCGCACCTAGTAACAATTTTTTCAAATAGGACCAGCAGACAAAAAAGTCAGCATGTACACATGTGTTTCGTGGTTACTTGAGGCTCATCAATAAGGGCCAGTACTAAACTAAAGATATTTTTCGTGATATCTATGTTTATTCAAGAACTAATTTGGCTAACTTCATATGAAATCCTTGATTATGCGTTATAAAAACAAACTCGTTATATAAATATATACCACGCCTGCAAAGATTGTGGAACATGTACGGAATAACACCAAAATGGATTTCAAAAGACCAGCCTGCTCGGAATACCAAGACAGTGGTTTTTAAAATATCGATACTCTACCGGATACATACTCAATAGATTTCGTTATATATGATAATGATTTTGCTGTCATATTTTGGCTTACGTACGTTTTGTTAGATGAATGAATTAAACTCTTAAACGACTTTGAGCTATATTGTCATGACTGGTATACCTTTTTGATTATACATATTCCGGCAGTGTAAACTTTACATTGCATGAGGTACCTAGAGCAATTGATCCGGTATGTCAGCTTAGCCATCAATCAGAACTCGTCAGTAATTGTCCAGTAATATATATATTTTTTTTAAAATACATATAATGCCAAGCATATACCAATGTGTAAATTCCTCGTCACCTGTATTTGTCAAAGGTGCACAATTCGACCTATGCTGTATTCTATGCAATTACATGCACAAGTGACTGACTAAAGCAAAATTTTATCTGACGAAGGTGCGTTATTTGCCCCAAAATTAATTTTCTTGCCTCCAAAGAATATACTCTTCTCATCTGAGAGTAATGTCACGTTTAATTTTGAACATAGATATATTAGCACAGACGTTAAATTTATCCTATCATCCATGGCTTTGACCTTGATTAATTGCCTTACCAATCTGGTCCATTATTTGCGATTAAATATCAAGATTCGCCTTCAGCCATCATACTTGATAATATGCGCAGAAACTCGTGAGTGATTAGTATGTGCCGACTTTTAAAATGCATTTATTTAAATGTTAATCTGTATTTCCTTCCACCTAGTTGAATTCAGCGCTTTGTCACCATAAATTTAAATGATTTTACACGTCCTAAATTTACTTCCTTTTACACCCAAGGCATCAACGCTCCACATTTCTTTTGGTCTGAGACTGGCCAAGTTGCGTTTTTTATTAGCGCAGATTTTCTTGTTAATATTTCAATATTGTGTCCTAAATAATAATGAATCAATGGTTTCTACGAATTTCCGCGCATAGAAATAATAGAAATAAGAATAATAATAATAACCATTAATATTCAAATTTAGTATAATGACCTATCAAATAACAACAATTTCGTGACACAGGAAAATTGGGATGAATCAAATAAAGCTGCAGAATTACATTTCAGTCTAAGCTTTATACAAAATGTACAATTTTATTTTGGAGATATCACAATAATATATAACAAAACAAATGTACATTCAGATGATTAGAAATTGATATCGACTATTTTTTATTATAACGGACAAATTGATCATAATCAACATATGCTTTTTTATTCATGTCAATTAAAGAAAATCCTATTCAAATTATATGTTTGCTAACTAAACATAGTTTATATTATTACTGATAATATAACTATCATTTGCAAATTATTATTAAGTTTGTTACATATATTATATATATATATATATATATATATTATTATTATATTATTATTACTATTATTAATAATAATAATAATAATAATAATAGTAATAATAATAATAATAAAACATATTTAGTAGAATTAGGAGAAATAGCAGCGGTTGAATTTATAATAGTAGTATCATTAAAAGTATTATTTTTAAATTAGTTTTAGTATAGCAGTATTATCAGCTGCGGTAGTAGTATTAGTATTAGTACTAATAGAAGCAAATTTCGAAAGATTAGTCGAATTTATAGTTTTACTAGTAGTAAAATTAATATTAGTATTAGTAGTAGAAGTATTAATATTATTATTACTAAAAGTATTAGTAGTAGAATCAGTGGTATTATTAATGTTAACAGTAGAAGCAATCACATTAGAGCAAAAGTAATAGTAGTTGTCGTAATATTAGTAGTATTACTATAAGAGTGAGTAGTAGTAATAATTTTATTAGTATTGTTAACAATAAACTAATAGATTTTGTAGTATTATTAGTAGTTGTAGTATCAGAAATGTAAGAATCAGTTTTCGTAATAAAATTTGTAGTTGTGGCATTCGTAGTATTAAAATAAGTAGCAGTAACATCAGTAGTGGTGGTAGTATAAATAGTAGTTATACTATAAGAACGAAGAGAAGTAGATTAATTAGTAGTTATAAGAGTACTATTAATAAAATTTGAAGTAATATTATTATTATTAGTAGTAGTAAAAGCAATATTAGTTTCTGTTGTTGTTGTTGTAGTATTTGTAGTGGTGGTAGTATTAGTAGCAAGAGCAGTATCAGCAGTACTAGAAGTAGCAGTAGAAACAAATGTAATATAAATATGAAAATTAATAATAGTAGTAGTAGCCTTAGAAGTAGAAATTTAGTAGTAGTTGTTCTGGTTGTTTTAGTATTAGTATTAGTGGTAGTAGTTGAAGAAGAACAATAATTAGTTCTAATAGTATTAGAAGAAGAAAAAGTAGTAGTAGTAGATTTATTTGTAGTATCAGTGTTATTATTATTAGTAGTAAGAGTAGTAGTAGCAGTATTAATAGGTTTTATTTTTTATTAAAGTAGTACTTAAATGGTAAATTTTGTTGCTCAGTGCTGTCCTTCTTGTTGTGGATTTGACCGAATTTTTCTTGTGCGGGACAATTGATAGCACTCGTAGGTCGGTAAAAGGCAATAAGCTGAGGAATTATAAAAAAAAATAGAACCGCTCAATACATCAAGTGTTTATGAGATACCTTGTAAAGATTGCACACTCAAGTATATAGATGAAACCATGCGTCGAGTAAGGGTACGTAGCCAGGCTCTCAACGGAAACTGGTCACCAGATAAACTGGCATGGTTGTAAACGGATTGCACCATGTAACCGAAATAGATTAACCAGGTTGATTACAGAATAAATTTAAATAAAATCAGGAATGATCGTCATGAATATTATTAGGCCCCAAATTTAATGAAACCTTCTCGAATAGAAGATAACGTAGATTGCAGGAATCAGAGTTAATAATAAATCCAAATAAGAGACCGCGATTATGAATCTGAGATAGAAAACGGAACAAATTTGATGGTGTTAGAAAGAGGTAATTTGGCTTTTATTATAGTAAATCGTGTGCTTTCGCGGGAACTTATATATATGTATATATATATATATATTATATGGATTGTACACGTGTATGCATTTATATAAATTTATTGATGGATGGAAATGAAAATATTTAAATAATATCTGGGAGGATCTCACATGTTTGCTTATATGTTTATTTAGATTGGTATATTACCCCTCCCCACACACACACACACACACATATATATATATATATATACATATATAATGAACATTTTCGATTTATATAAGATGTGAGAGAAACTCACAATGATGTTTATATGTTTATCTAAATATATTTAACACATATGTCGATCTATATTAATATACATATTACGCAGAAACATATATATTCTAAATATTTATATAAGATGTGGGGATTAATTCACACGGTTGCTAAAATGCTTATTTAGATATTCGCAAAAAAAATATTTGGAAGAATATATAGAATTTTATATAAGGTGAGAAGAACTCACATGGTTGCTTATGTGGATTGAGATCACATTATAACTATATATATATATATATATATATATATATATATATATATATATATATATATATATATATATATTTGAAAATTAACATTTATTCCATGGAATAACATTTATTAATAAATATTATTTTTACCAGTATTTACAGCCATTTTACTGGATTCGTTAATATAATCGTTCATCCAGTCGCACCTGTACATTTGTTGTAACCAGTCTCCTCCTCAATATCTCTCTCTTTGTTTTACGCAATTTAGAACACTTCTTTTGTGTAACGTCATGTAGTGTGTCATCGATTTTATTGTAAGTGCGTCCGTAATTGAAAAGTGTTTCTTATTATGCGGAACGTAGGTCATTTGTGAAGTCCTCTCAGTTATGTCTTTGTTCCAGTCCAATTTAATTTTCTTTTGAACTACTTTCTACTCTTTTATGTAGGGGTTCAACTTATTAATTGCTAAAGCTTCAAAAACCAGAAGCATTTTTTCTGTTTTTGTCTTGTACAGAAATGAAAAATTGTAACTACCAACAGCATGACCGGTGAGTAGTGCATTCTTGCTAATTTCTGATTTTTGTGCAGGAGCTGCACCCCTCTTTAATAGTTTTTTGAGGAAGATGCTGATATATTCTAGTTTCGAGCCTCATGTTTGATCTGCCGACGTGCTGAGCGTTGCAGGTACATTGAAATTTGTATACAAACAAATGTGTTGACGTCACATAGAAGCTATCTTTTTCATTTGGGCGCATCAGTTTTGTTGTGTTGAACACCACACTCACCTGTATTGATGGAAACTGTGCTTTAGTCATTCGAACTACCTTACTTTTAAAGATCACAGCTGGAAGATCGCTTCCAAAGGGAACATGAAGAATTAATCTCTGTGGTGTTTTGTTTTCCTACAAATTGATCTCGATAAATGTTAATCCATGGAATAAATGTTGTGTTTTCATATTTGAAAAAATGTTGAAACTTGTGACTTGATAAATATATATATATATATATATATATATATATATATAAATATATATATAAAAATATATATATATATATTCGGTGTAGACGTATATATGCATATTTTTTAGATATTTATATATTCATATAAAATTTAAGTATAAATTTACATATATATATATATCAATATATATATATATATATATATATGTGTGTAAAGAAATAAATATACTGTACACTCAGGGTGAACTATAGGAACTTGAAGAACCCAAGGCATTGCTTATATATATATATATATATATATATATATATCATAACACAACGCCATCAGTAAAGCGAGTCAGTTATATACTGTTTGTTGCGAAGAACTAATATATATGCAAGTATGTAAAAGGTTTTGCGAACCTAGTAACAAATTAGTTCAGTTGTGACCAGAAGGATAAACCAAAGGCACCATGAACGGAAAGTATACTCTCATTCAAATTTGTTTCCTGCTTACTGGCGACTCATCAGTAGGAGCCGGTATTACTCACTTTAACCACTTTATATTTGGGTATATATTCTCACCTAAATATATAGTGGTTAAAGGGCGTAATACCGGCTCCTACTGATGAGTCGCCAGTAAGCACGAAAAGAATGTGCATGAGATTATACTTTCCGTTCATGCTGTCTTTGGTTTATCCTTCTGGTCACAACTGAACTAATTTATTACTTGGTTCGCAACACCTAATACATACTTGCATATATATTAGTTCTCCGCAAAAAAACAGTATTTAACTGTAATAAAGTTTACTTTTAGAATTAAAATAAATATAAATATATCTGTCTTGAATGAGGTTACCACATTTGACACAAGATTTTCTGTTCCTCTGCGTAAGGTGTCAACCCTGAAAATGGGACTGGAAATTAAGTCTCGAAAATTAGGAAAATAAGAGTGGAAAATCTTGTCCCAACGTCATTTTCAGACAAGCAGCTGGTGAAAGGTTTAAAAAAGAAGGGAGATGTGAGATCTCATCATTTAAGACCAGTAATTGGTGCACCTGAAAATATAAAGGATTCTAGATTTTACCGACTTACGAGTGCTTCAATTAATAGGTTCTTTTGTAGAAGATTTTTAAAATAATTTTTGGTAGGATATAAATTTTACCATTTGAATTACATTATGCAACACAGTTTGACAATTTTCATAAACTCAGTCAGACTCGTTTTGAAACGTAATTAAGCCAACAAAAATTATACAAATGCAAATGCGTATATCTCAATATTAATATTTTTAATAAAATCTTAGTAACTATTTTCATTCATAATACTGAACTCGCTAAGAAAATTCTCATAAATTGATACATTTTACAAAAGTATAATGAAACTTGATTGCCTTATTTCTAATAATTTGAGAGAAAATGGCTACTTCGTTTTTTGCATTTTCAACTGCTTTAATTTGAATCGCCTCTACCGTTTCTGAAACTATCAATTGAGAAGATTCATGCTCGCCCAAATAATTCTATCAGATTTGATTCACTACAAATAAGCCATTCTCTTAGACTGGTTAAATAAAATGGGATTGGTGTTTACTTCAAGCTCGCAAACGTGATTTAAAGAATTGTTACCACCACACGCGCAATCAATTATTGTTTAATTTTATTAAACTAGAAATCCCGCAGCATCCTTATTTTAACTACCAAAGTTATGGAACGTTCTATAATCCGTCTCTATTTTAGCATACAAATTTTTGTTGGCTTCCACCTTATAAGAGTAACGTTAATGTTCTCATTTTTAATAAATACCTAAATGACTTCAATTTTTCATAAAATTAATTAATAAATAATCGTCCTAATAATAAATTCGTTGAAATACATATACTTCATATTTCCACCTTAAAAAAATTACACTTTTTTTGGTTTAATAGCTATTGTTTTTAGGACATTAAGGTGTTAATTATCGCCACAAACAAAGCAGATATTTAAAATAATATTGGTCGCGTGGTCAGTGAGAACAATTACTTTAATAAAATGCGAATCATTGACAATGTTACAAAGTAGAAAATGCTAAATCTTCAGAACTATAGTTATTTGCAATTCTTCAGTATAAATTTGAAAACTGTGTCCTGAATATCATTTTCGTCAAGGCAAGTATCTTTATGAAATCTAAATTTTATATTGATTAAGTTGGAATTTTGATCATTCACTTCTCTAAATGAAAGTCAGATAAAAATTAAACGAATAATACACAAATAAATGGCACATAGATTAAAGCAGCGATCAAATAAATGGAAGCGAAAGCCTATTTTAAAGGAACGTAATTAGAGTTTGAATCTTCCTCACGAAAATCGTTATTAGATTTCCATATTGCTAAAATAATTTTGGTGTAGACTCACCATCTTTGAAAATATATTGGTCCACATGACAGGCTTCGGAAAGTATACATAATATTCTATTGAAGACGAAACTCAAATATTTTTAGTATTCCTTTAATTTAAAAAGATACCCGAAATCATAAAAAAGATTTTGGTTTGTTATATTGTTATTGGCTATACATCAATGTCTTGAAGTTATTCTAAATCAAATTAATAAAACCATGTAAGGCTTCAGGGATTAAAAATATACACCAATTTTCTTGGGGATTTTTTGATTTTATGTATTTAAAATATCTCTGAGGAATCATCGTATGCACCACTGTGTCTGAAACATTTTCAGCGGGACTCATCTGTTTCTGACGCAGTTTTCAGTAAACTTTTCGATGTAGTTTAATAATTTCAATATATTTTCTTTAGATCGTAGAATGTTTGGAAATGTCCTTCCACTAGAACACTTAATTTTTAATAATTATTCTGGGATTTACTTTCACCTATGTATAATAAAAATTTCCCAGTAGAATTTCAAATTATCAGTAAGATTAATCAAATAGTCACAACTATATTCTGAAATACTTCCGCTTTATAACTTAAGATTAGTCTTCACTAAGAATATCTGTTCCCTTATCATCTACATATAATGAATTTAGAATTTAATTTAAGGTTCTAAAAGCTGTTTCATAGAAATAGAAACATAATTCTCGCGTTACATGACAAAGTTCTTGTTTGATTCTGAAACGTATTATCCAAAAGCAATTAGTAATGTCGTGCTAAAGTTTATCTCTAAATAATCGATTCACAACAGCTGTTTCTAAGAGCTAATTCATATTTGAGAGGCAGTAAATTTGCATTTCATCAGATGAAGAATAATTCCCTATCCTACTTTAGCATAAATTATCTGCGAATAATCGGAAAGCTTGAACATATATCCTGCTACAATTTTTATAAGGCATGCAATAAACAATTATTGAAAGAAAACCATTTACGAGGAATATGGTTTGATATTTATAACCTATGTAGAACATTACGTTCTAAACGCAATTAACAATTAGGTGTTGCGCACCTTGTAACGCAATAGTTAAAATACGACAATTAGGATTAACCGAAGACAACATGAACAAAACGTATAGTCTCGTGCACATTCGTTTCGTGCTTACTTGCGACTCGTCAGTAGGAGCCGGTATTATGCCCTTCAGCCACCATATATTTTGGTGAGGAACGTAGAATAAGGCCAAAGCCATCTCTTTAAACGAATGTGTTAACCTGTAGTAGTGAAGCTAACTTCATATAAATTCTTCGACAATTCGACTTAAAAACCAACTCACTTTATATAATATATACCAAGTCTGTAAAGTGTACCAACACTACGGCTTTTGTGTCTGTATCCGATATTAAGTTATGGCACATGGTACTAACACTGTGGTTGTCAAGTCGGTACATTGTTCCAACACGATGGATTACGATGCATGCTAATTTAACCCTAATTGAGAATTATATATATATATACTTGTGTACACGTGTTATTCCAGCAAATCCGTACCATCTGGCGTTGATTGATATAAGTTATCACCTTTTGCAGTCATCATGCCGTTTGTGGCGGAGAAATAATGAATATATTCAATTTTATAGTATGTATTGCGCACCTTGTAACAAATTAGTTCAAATATGACCAGAAGGATAAATCATAGACAGCATGAACGGAACATATAATCTCGTGCACATTCGTTTCGTGCTTATTAAGGACACATAAGTAGAAGCAGGCATTACTCCTTTTACCCATTGTATATTTAGGTGAGGTATGTGGGAAAATCGGATGATACAATATCCTATACAAATTTGTTAACCTGAATTATTGTAGTTAACGTCATATAAAGTTTTCGACAATACGAAATCAAAACCAACTCACCATATATATATATATATATATATATATATATATATATATACACCAAACACTTTAATTGTTATCAACAATATGGCTGTTGTGTCAGTATATGATGCCAAAAATGTGTTTGCGAAAGTGGTACATGGTACCATCACTATGGTTGCCGAGTCGGTGCCTGGTACCAACAAAATGAATTTAACTGAAAGTTAAATTTCACCAAAATTGAGAATTACAACTATTTCTGAACACCTGTTACTCCAGTAAATTATGTTCTGAACACCATATAATTCATAAATTGAGAAAATGATAACTCATCAAATGTACAAGGCATATAATCTTTAATATTCGAAGAATTTAACGTTAAGACTAACTACCACGGCGTCAAATAAGCCTCAAATTAATGACTCATGCTTAACTTGCAATTTAAAGACAAAGTAACAACTACAACAAGAAAAATAATAAGTCATATTTAAAAAGGTAATTTTCAATAACTCAAGAGAAATTTATTTTTCATTGCACAAAGAATGCTGTGTTATAAAGCGGAGTTCAACTACCAGCTTGAGCCGGGACGTTTTTTAACAAGTTAGCATGTCCGATTTAACGTTAGTAAATCAGATGTACGAAAGAATAATTAATTATTAGAATCAAAGAGCTTTTATTTCTTCTGTGAGCTTCTTTAACCAAATCAGCTTTGACAGAAAACATGTTAGCAACGGGACGCAGATAGCAGAAAACCAAATTTCATTGACGTAAATCACAACCTCGTGACATGCTTTTCAACTGACCAATAATTTCCAATCCAAATAATAGAGCTGTTAAAACAACAAAATGGAAAGCAAGATAACGTTGTTAATTGCAATCAATTCTATGACATCAGATTCAAATATGACAAAAACTATTACAAAAATTCCTTTTGTGAACATTCACTGGCAGAAATGGCCGAATTAGTCATAATTTCTAATTATATCGTAATTTTCGTCATATTCGCTCGTTCAAATGTTGAGAAAAAATTTACTAAACCCTCGTCGTAATTGCAAAATATTTATTATATTCGGTTACACAAGATTTGCATATATTCTAAAGTTCGAAACCTGTCCGCGGCAAATTCTGGCCAGTACGTGATGAGTTCCCCATACGGACGAAACCAGTCTACTAGATGTATTTTCTATTTTACACTATACATTTCTTAGTTTATATTGACAAATGTATATACCTCATGGGTCAGATGTTTATATAAAGTTAAAAACCTTGATTATAGTAAATGATTTCACCGTCCGCACAAGCAATGTTCTTTTAATTAAATAAATTTTCAATTCAATAACACTTCCACATCTAGTGTTGTGTTTGTTCAGTAATGAGAGATTATAGATGGTCAGTTGGAAGTTTGGGTCTAAATGGATGCCATATGAGCTCAGTCTAAAGAAAAAACTAACCGAGTTACATTAGTTAGTATATGATTGAAAACAGTTTTTAGTGGGCGGCAGGGTTGCCAAAGTGTTTAGAGCACCGGATTCCAAAGGAAATGTGTCCAGGTTCGAGTCCTGTTTGCGGCAAACTAATGGCAATATTAATGAAACTAGTCTAATGAATTAATTGCCTTTTCTACACTATACAATTCTTAGTGTATACTAACAGATGTATTAAATTTAATGGTTCAGGTGTTTCTATCAAGTTCGCAACCTTGATAATAGTAAATGTTATAAACGCCCATTCAACCAATGTTCATTTAATTAAACAATACCAACACTTGATTAACTCTCAATCCATCAAAAAAAGAATGACCAGATCTCAGGCAACACTTTGCAATACAGCTTGTAAGAACTCTATATGCAAAAAGGCACACACATAGACACATACACACGCACAATTACTATTGAGCCCAAACACTAAATAAATTCAAAAACCAGGTCAAGGTTATTGCCACCCATAATCGGTGAAAACCCAGCATGTATATAATCGAAAGAATATATATATATATATATATATATATATATATATATATATATATATATATATATACTATAAAGTAAACATTGTACAACATTTAAAATGATCTTCATCAGGTAAACACATTTCGTCCATTTTGGGAACTCATCAAATAGATGCAAGAATTGCCGCGGCGCCGATTTGAGATAGAGTCTTGAACCTAACCATCTCGCCAATTAAACCACGATATATATTCAATTTCCAGTTATTTACCCGCTCATGTTTCCGGTCTCTCAGTCCTTCAGTTGCTTTCTCCTTAAAACACCAAATAAGCATCCCCTAACTCTCATTATTGAAAAAGACAACACCCCACCGTGTAAAAGTATTATTGTACTAATAGATAATGACAAGATATTTTTTTAAATGATGAGTCTCGTTGCGCAGTGCTGTCCTTCTTGTTGTGGATTTGACCGCATTTTTCTTGTGCGGGGCAAATGATAGCACTCTTAGGTCGGTAAAATATTGAATTTTGATCATTTTCAGGTGATCTGATTTTTGGCCTCGACTGATGGGTTCTCACTTGTCCCTTCTTTTTAAGCCTTCCATCAGCTGATTGTCTAAAAATGACGTTGGAACAAGATTTTACATTGAAGGAGTTTCCGTGTTTCGCACCTGGATTAATTGAAATTACCTGATCTGCGTTTTGACTAACGCAGATTTCATTGTTCCAGTAATTTTCTTTTAGCAATATATTTCGGCCCATCTTACCGTAGGCCTTCATCAGTTGCATCTCACGAAACACTTGCTTCATTTGTTTCGTGAGATGCAACTGAAAAAACCCTGAACCCCGCTCTAAATACTAAGGCTAATAACTTTCATTAGTCAAACTTGGTCAAACTTCCAAAAATTACATTGTTTTTTTCCCGAATTTTTGAGACCGAATTTCCTGTCTCATCTTCGGGGTTGACACAATACACACAGGAATAAAACACAATTTGTGGCAAATGTGGTATCCTCATTCAAGACAGATATATTTATATTTATTTTAATTCCAAATGGAATGGAAGGCTTAAAAAAGAAGGAACAAGCGAGAACCCATCAATCGAGGCCAAAAATCAGTTCACCTAAAATTAATCAAAATTCAAGATATTCTTTTATACGTTTTATCAGTATAAATCAAAAATTGTAGAAAGTAACACAAGCAATTCATGAAAGCGATGCCATATGTGATTCAACTGTAGTCAAGACTGTCCAAAAAGCAAAAGTTATTATATAAAGTAAAATTACGCGTAGATATTGTGTTAAGCACTGAAGCAAATGTGCCCTATTTCGACCCTTAGCAGCAAGAATTAACACATGTGCCCGACGCGGGTTCAAAACGATTACACTTGACTACTTAATAAATTGCATTTGATATCCTTTGGAACGTTTATTCAATGAGGACAAAATATATAGATTATAAATTAGTTTTATTATGCTTTAACTTAATATCAATTTTCCAGATGGCATCGTTCCTTTTTAATAACAACAGTTCGGGAATGGCTATTTAAATTTCATGTCCAACGCGAGTCCAAAAGGGATCTAACTGAAAGAAAGATTGGCCAATTTTAAATTTGGTATAAATCTAAATATTGTCTGAAGTGCGCTCCTTGTCTAGCATTATGCATAGATTGCAAGATTTAAATGGGCAATGGCGCGAAAATCGGCCGCAACATATTAAGCAACTATAGAATAAGTGTCGAAAAAGGACGATGCCGGTCTACTGCATTGGTTATTCCGATCACATATGTATAATAATATCCTGGCATAATATATATAATATAGTTCATGCAATTTATCATATAAATATTTTTTATTAGCGTATTTTTACTATATATAAACCGCAAGCATTAAATTCAACTTACAGTTAATTTTCAGTTAAAAATAGTTTATAAAAATGTGAAACTTTTCTGGTCTTTTGTGGCAAAGTAATTCCATTGATTCTATGTGATGTTTCATATATTCTATAAACACGATTTTAAAGCTATAATTTTAAAACGCTTCATTATTCCGACAAAATTTATTGTCATTCAGAATAAACACGAAAGCACAATTTCTTGCATGATTTGTAACTTATTAAATTTCATTTTCTAAATATTAATGTTCTTAAAGTCGGACTAAAATTAGAACCGTTTAGAGCCCGTTCAATAATGCGAATAAATTATTTTTTTATCCAATAAAACGTATAATTGTTTTGTGAGTGCATAAACGTGCAATTCACTCAGGTATTCTACGCCAATGATCCAGGACCAAACTAAAATTGCTTCTTCTTTAATTTTTTAAAAGTATAAAATTCCATCGGTGCGTGTCTTTAAAAATACGAAAAATTATTCGTGCGTTGAACGACAAAATTGCATTTTGCATTTACCTCATAAATGGCATTTATTTTCTTGTATGTCAAGTTGACAGCCAGCAATATCAATCCTTCGTGATATGCCAGCATTCAATTATAATGGCAATAAATAATGGTCGATCTATATATATATATATATATATGTACTGCTCTATATTGACATATATATATATATATATATATATATATATATATATTCATAGTACCCTTTTATTTACCGAGCTAACGCTATAAATGATCGTGAATAACGTGACACGCGATATACAATATTTTCTAAACGAATATGGAAGACATTTTAATTAACTTCAGCCATTTTATAGACAATAAAAAGTCATTGATAAGTCTGACGGTTATTAAATCATTTATATGTCTTTGTTTCGCGCTGCTGGCCAATTTTTCCTTACTAGAATTTTCACAATAACTTAATCAGTCATAATATTCCGATTCTTTGAATTAACAATGCCCATAAACCGACTTATATGTAAGTTTGTTAGTTAAATTTTACCTTTTTCCTTAGACGCTAAATTTTTATGCAATTAATAAATTATCGTTCCCCTTATGTTTATATTTTATTGCAACTATTATTTTGCAAGCTAAAATTGTAGATCATAGCAAATGGACTTATCTTGCTCCAAAGTTTCTTTCAGACAAGCAACTGGTGGAAGGCTTATAATAAAGGAAAAATGAGAACCCATCAAACAAAGCCAATAATCTGAGCACCTGAAAATGTACAACATTCAAGATTTCACTGGCCTACGAGTGCTATCAATTGTCCCGCACAAGAAAAATGCGTTGAAATCCACAAAAAATGGATTAATTGTCCGATCTATTGAGAGCCAGTGTGTTAGTGAACCTTATATGTGGCAAGTAAACAAACTGATAATCATTTAATATTTAAATTAAATGTGTGGACTTTGGATGAATAATAAAAAGATATATTTTACCACGTAACGGATCATTGAAAAACTAATGCATTCTTAACGCAATTTCGCAATTTTTAGTTATGATCAGAACTTAACCAATAGCCTAAACCCGCCTTCAATTAGAAAGTTTTAATTAGTCGATTTGTACACATCACCGTTTGTAATCTCACATGCATTGTTGTTAAATAACAATTTTTGCATATACGAGTCTAAACTTTTTACACTACATGCTTATTTAATACGTAGAACAGATTTTTACCAAGCAATCACAGGGTAGTATAATTATTTATACTCCTATTTGCTTTTTTGCATGTTCTAATTTGATAAACGATTTGGTAAAACTACTGTCGGTAAATAATACTAGTCTGTTCAAAAATATCAAGACGCAGAAACTGTTTTTGGAAAAATAGCATTTTCAAAATAGAAACATAATGCAGATATAACAGTTAAATACTGTTTGTTGTGGAGAACTAATATATATGCAAGTATGTATTAAATGTTGCGAACCTAGTAACAAATTAGTTCAGTTGTGCCCAGAAGGATAAACCAAAAACAGCATGAACGGAAAGTATAATCTTATGCCCATTCGTTTCGTGTTTATTGGCGACCAATCAGTAGGAGCCGGTATAACGTCCTTGAGGAATGCGGGATAATAGGACGGTACATTGATATCCATCATGTTGGTACCATGTACAGACTCGGCAACCATAGTATCAGTTAATGACACAATAGCCATAGTGTTAGCATCCTTTACAGACTCGGTATATGTATTATATAGAGTGAGTTAGCGTGGAAGTTGCATGTTCGAGACTTCATATGACGGCAGCTTCACTAATATAGGTTTAGACATTCGTCTAGGAGATTGTACCGTCCTATTATCCCACTTTACTCACCCATTTATATAGTGGTTAAAGGGCGTAATACCGGCTCCTACTGATGAATCCCCAGTAAGCTCGAAACGAATGTGCATGAGATTATACTTTCTGTTCATGCTGTCTTTAGTTTATCCTAACAAGATCAAGATGCAATCTATTGTATAAGGTGTAATGATTACAATATTGCGTGGCTGGTTAGCTTAGAATGGTGAAATCGCATTTTTCTTCATGTCGTCAGCGTATTTTTAAAATAATATACCGTACTTTACATATGTTTGTGTGTAGAAAATTTTTTATGTAATCAGAACTATTGACACTTTTACATTACTTTACTTTAATAATATATTTATAATTTAAGTCGATATATAGCATCTTTAAAAAATATATTTCAAATAACATGCTCATTTCCATCGGGTAAGCAGTCTGTCATGACATACAGTAATTGATGCATCTTCAGTTTAGGAACGTAAATCAAGAAATATATGGTAATTTACATCATAATATTTTTTTCAAAAGCATGTTTGTAAAACAGTTATAAATAGACACATTTTTTACAATAGCTTTTACTTAAATATCTTTTTCATTATTTAGTAGTTTTAAATGTAATGCGCATGTTTAAGTTCTACTGCTTGATGACTTTACAGAAAATTATAGTCGATTTTCATATCATCCAAGAAATATAACCAAGAAAACCTATTTATGTGAGTGTTTGAAATTCATATGAACATGAACATTAAATTCAAAAAAGTGTTTATGAAACCCATTATTCTTGCACTAAATCACATTGAGTCAAGCATACATCCACAAAATAACGTTGACTATCTAAGTTTAATATTTAAAAACCTGGAAACTGACAGTAGGAGACAAAAACACGAAAACATCGTTAATTATTTTTTAAACATTTAAAGTCCTATCTCTTGTCATTTACTGTTTTAAATATAACATAATTTAAAAGGTTTTTGCTTGTAAACTTTGGAATTCGCTCGACCTCTTGAGACATGTGCAACCGACATTTCTGTCAAACACAGTATTCTTGAAACAACTGACGACACTAACCTCAGTTTAACTTTTTTTTAACTCTATTTACACTACATGCCGAATTAAATATGTTTAACAAGATTTTCAACATTTTATTGAAAACAAAGCAAGTGTGAGTCACGTCAATGAATGTATATTACGCCAGTTTTATCAGAATATACAAGTAAAAATGGTACCACAAATTGTTGTTTAATTCATATCATCCTGTCTGTGCTTAACAGTTGCAATCCTATCCTGCATTGAGAGGCGCCACGAGACCTTTTAAAATTGCGGATGCTTACTGAATTACCGGAAAGCTATTCTACGCGTGATGTGCTTAGTAACAATTTTGTTCAAATATGACGTTGAGAATATGTAAAATTGGCATGAATAAGTACGCCATTTGTAAACACGGACAATGACTTATTAACCGAAGCATATATAGAAAAATTTCGTGCTAGATATGAGATGCCTATTAAAATAGAAATGATGTTAACACTTTAGCCCGTTTGTATTAACGGTCTGTAAATAGTTTGTAGCTGAATATTGTTTGACATGGGAAAATATTTATTTTAGTTAACCTTTTCTGTAAATCGTTCGGAATTGTTATAGAGTAAGTAAATGTGATTGGCTTGTGTTTTTGAATATGTATAAATTCTGAAAAAGATTCAGGAACCTAGTTCTAGAGTCCATTATTTAATCGTCATTTTAATTATGCAAGATATTTTTAAAATTATAAATATTCATTGCGCTTTCTACTAGCTCGTAATTAAAAGAGATTGCAGAGACTACCTTTCTAATACTATTCAAAAATATGGTATTTTGCTATAATTAATAAAACATTGGTAAATCTGAACTGGTTGGTAAATTACTTAATACATGCGTGGCAAACACAATTATACCTTAATTTTTCCTATTTCGATGATGAATGTATTACTCTTTACAGCCGAACTTTCTGAGGTTGATATATTGTACAGTAGGACTAGTGAGATTTACTTATCTACATGAGACAAATTGCACATATTTATGTGATGTGATATCATTTTTATATTGTACATTTTCCAATATTATTATCTATTTGATGGAACATGTGTTGTTTGAATCCAAATAAAGATATTCTATTCTATTCTATCCTATTATTCACAAAAAGGTGGGCTTCAGCAAAAGTAATACCTTGACCTAAACCTATGAAGCCTATCACAATAGATAACATCTTTCGCTTAGCAAGTACATTTGAAATATCTTTTATTCATTACCAGACACAGGCTTACATGCAGGTCTTAGCAACCATTTTGTCTATATAGTGTTAGAAGCATAAAGCAACGTGAGCATTAGCGTAAGGTGTAATTCCGCGTGGGCCTCATCTCGTGCTCACTAGCTGCTCATTAGTAGAAGGCTATACTACATACCTATGCGGTTATAAATTTTGTTAAGTAATTTGTGATAGTTAGATGATTTAAACGTAGACGTGCTTACGTGTTAAAGCCATAGTACGGACATACTGCACTAACTTTGTTCAAAGCCATAACACGGTGCATAAATACTGACGCAGTGAATACTTGTGTATGCGACTTTTTCAAAATAGCGAGTGTTCAAAATGTTTATAAATCTCTTTAAAGGTGAATTTCAATCTAGTGGTGAAATGAACTTCTTTACACCAAAAACATTAGCGATATATATATATATATATATATATATATATATATATATATATATATATATAAATTAATAAAAATACTTCTGAAATCATTTGCGTTTTATCCTTCTTCGATACCCAATCGTACATGGGGCTTCACAGTGAATTGGTCGCACATTTCTTAACCAAATATATACTTGAATCAGGGTGTACTATTTATTCATAAAAGTGAATTGCCTCCAGGCGCTAACTTCATGCGTACACAGGATTACACGTCTTTTCATGTTGATCTGTCAGCTTTAGAGCAATTCCATTCCAGTCCGCTAATGTCTTGCCTAGGTTTATTTTGACTACGCCTACCCCTGGCCTCTTTTTAAATTTAATGATAAATATTGCACATTCACAGAAAAGGAGGAGAAAAATCTGTTACTGGCATGGCTATGATAAAGGTTCTTAGACATATTTTTGTTCAGCTGATATTGATAATGATTTAAATCAAAGTTCTGAACTTGAAATGAACACCAGCCCCATTAAAAAAATACATTTGCCAGTAGAACCCTAGAATTTAATAATGTCGAAAACGCAGTTCATTCGGTAGACCGGTTTCTTCCTTATCCGGAACTCATCACGAGGTGTCCAGTATTAGCCACGGACAGGACTCGAATCTGTGCTCGTATGTTTCGGAATCTGATGATTTAATCACTGAGACACTCTGCCGCACACCACACACTTCTTAATTATATAAAAAATAAAATGTCTTGGTAATCTTTTTCTTCATGTAGAGCCTATATGGCATATGTTTAGACCGATTTTTCAACTAACCACTGTGGAGGTTAATTTAATTATTGGGCACCAATTAACTCCTCATATAAAAATAAATCAATTTTTATTTTTGGACATTTGATGTTATCGCTGGTTTCGTAAAACAATATTGTATTTTTTGAAATATTGTAAATTTTTTGGAAGTTCTTTTGTTCATATTGTCGAAGTTTTTGACTTGTCTTGTCGAAGGTAAAAGAGAGTTTTTTCTGAGTTGCTGAAGCGCACAAGCGGAACACTGCGTGGTTCCATCTACGATATCTTTGCTAATAAATTATTGTAATCTTCTTATAGATTGTTCTTTTTAATTATCAGCGAAAAGAACAACAAATTTGCTTCAGGTAATTGACGTGGATATTTGTTTTAAGGTTAATCCTCGTCTTGTTCTGTAAACCGTGAATGTCAGCGTATCCTGGTAAGCTTAATTAATATAATATATAAATTGCAAGTAATTTAATAATATTATGGCTGGTTTATTAAATCTTGAGGATACAGAGCAGTTAGCAAGTGGACTTAAGGATTGTAGTTTAAAAGATAGTTCAGAGGAACTTAAGTGTTCCAAATCAGATGATCATTCCGCATATATGGATTTTCCGGGCCTGGCATCCCAGAGACTCTCTTATGGTAGTGACCAAAGGGCCTCTACACCAGCCCCAATTTGTCTTTATTGAACAGAAAACACGCGAACATGGGAAGTGCTAATGAATTGAACAGTTGTATAACAAAACGAACACTGGTTCCGATCGTGATACAAACTCCATACCCATTATATATGTATATATATATATATATATATATATATATTTGTCAACTATAAACTAAACATTTTAAAATGTATATAAGACAATTTATCCCGTAGACCGATTCCGTCATTATTGTGAACTCTACACGTACTGTCCAGAATTTTCATTCGGCGGTAAGTGAAGAGTTTCTAATAAGGACGAATCCAGTCTACTGAATGAATTGCCTTCTCTACATTATACAATGTTTAGTTTATGCAGAAAATTGTATGAATATAATGGGACAGGCATTTACATTAAGAACGCAACCATAATTTAAATAACCGTTATCACTGGTGCGCAAGCAATGCTTGTTAAATAAAAGGAATCGTTCTTTTAAAATACCCTAATCAAGAAAAGGTCAATAAAATCAAATTTAAGTCGTGACATGGTTAATTGAAAATTTCTTTCCTTAAAAACGCAAACCGATTCTATTTATTCTGTTCAAAATTTAGACATTGAAATGCGTTTGTATATTCTGTTCTATTTGGTAATAGCAACATTTTCGGGTACAACACAGACAATAAGATGTATCATTCTATTCTGTCCAAATATTATCGCTTTGGTGATAACTAAATGCTCTTGTTTTATGCATATCTTTTAAAATAAAACTTTAACCATAATAAACTAAACTGTCTGATATAATTTTTATAAAAATGCTCTAAATTAAATAAAGTCTTTTGAACTTCCACATCCGCAAAATTAACCTTTAACCATTAAAAATAAAATACCACATGAATGTTTAAGTTTATTCCAGTTGAAAGACAAAATATGTTTAAATTATTTTATTTCATTTTTACTATACAAACAGAACCACCGTAGGTATAATTTAAAATCGATTCGACGGACGCCAGTGACCCCTGCAAGACTCACTTGCTTCAATCTAGTAGACTCCTCCCAGGTATATGCTACGCTCCATCAATTCAATCTCCACGACAAAGGACTCCATCGGTCGACGTTTGCTGCCGGTCCGCCATCATTTTCGATCTCACACTTGAACTCATCAGTCCGGACCCAACCTACCCCGCTTTGATGCTCGGACACTTCATGGACTGAACTCCAATTGATCTTGTCTATTCAAACGGAATTTCGTTTTTATTTATTTTTTTCACCAGATTGAACTATCTTGATGTTGATGATAACTTTTCCCTTCATCAACTCCTCCTACCCTGCTATTAAATAATTTGCTAGTCACAATTCCATTCACCTACACATATCCTACCCTTGATTTGTTATTTCAATGGTCGGGCCAGTTGGACTTTGATGCCAAATAAATGTATTTTTATTATTATTATTATTATTATTATTATTATTATTATTATTATTATTATTATTATTATTATTATTAATGTATTATTATTATTATTATTATTATTATTATTATTATTATTATTATTATTATTATTATTATTATTATTATTATTATTATTATTATTATTATTATTATTATTATTATTATTATTATTATTATTATTATTATTATTAAGATACTGGTGAGATTCAATGATGATTTATCTATTCAGAATTTTTGTGTTTATTTCGAATAAAATATATCCTATACAAAGGGAATTGTAGCAATAGCCACATTTGACACTAAGTACACACCAAGGGTCCTATATGGGGCTGGCATTAATTCAACAGAAAGTCCTCACAGAAGCGCCCGCATTAGGATGAAGCAGTCAGCACAATAATGGAAGCAGTCTTCGAACTGAAGTGGGCAAAAAAATTATGTTGTAAATTTGTTTTACTATCCAAGCAAAGTACTATATATACTTAATTAACAATAAAACATGTGTGGCAAATCTTCAATCGGTTGGAAAAGTTGATTCAAGGACTGACTGCACAAATGAACAATTTGACTGTAGAATTAGGTATAATTAAGTCTCGTCTGGATGATACAATGTTAATACATACCGATGGAATCCCCGTTAACGACACAACCAATATGGGTGGGCACAACAGGAATCATTAACAGTTTTGCATATTCTCTCTTCATACGTTTAAACTTTATAGAAAATAATCTTAAACAATTCAGCGCAATATTAATAAAAAGTTTTATCTTGAGCATATTAGTAGCCACGAAGTTTCAATAATCAGTTTACTGCAGAGCTGTACGATTACCGAATAAGCATATACTAGGTATTGTGAATCGCCACATAAGCAGGGAATATTACTTATCTTACTTTGTAAAACTTAATTAAAATACTTTATATCACTGCCCGCTCACCTAGTGCATTCTAACATGCATAACATATATGGTGTAGCGAAAGCTGAAATATTGCTATATTTGGGACTGCTATCTAGTCAAGTATTATGTGCAACAATCCTAGGATTGATAGCTGCAAATCGGATACTCCCCAATCAAAACAGCCATTACGGTTCGACCCTTTTAAATAAGTTTTCACGTTATTAACCAACTGTTATTAATTTTTTTTCTTAAGTAAATAAGTCTAAAAGGCCATAATAGGCAACATCTTAGACGAACTGTAAGACAATTTCCAAATCACCTGTCTATTAGAAATTTGTTGTTGCCGACTAAGAAGAAAAATAGCCAAAAAAATGAATTTAGCGATTAAAATATAGTGAAATTAGAGAAATTGAGCATAACGCGATGTTGCTTTGGTAATTTAATAACCGATAAAGCTTGTTAAATTCCATTAAAACTTGTAAACGAAAATTAAAATTTAATTAATTCTTCGTCAAAAGATAATGACCATTGTCATTATTATAATTTTTGCTGCTTCAATACCGCGTATTTCTATATACTGCTATGGAACTGTGATTTTTATATAAAATCATATACATTTCTATACGTTCCACAGAAACTGATAACAATTAGGAAGTAGATTCACGTAAGCAACATAATTTCTTAAATGCAAATCTATTTCGCCGTTCTAATTGCATTATAAAGATGTAGAATTTAATCTCGGTGCTACTAAATGTTACACAAAATATTTTTATTTCGTTATTTCTTAGTACCCTTTCAATGTGCGAAAAGCAAAAGAAATTTTATCAGACACGATAAGCGATTATGCAGGTATGTATTAGGTGTTGTTAACCTAGTAACAAATTAGCTCAGTTGTGACCAGAAGGATAAACCAAAGACAGCATGAACGGAAAGTACAATCTCAGACATATTCGTTTCGTGCTTATTGGCCACTCATCAGTAGGAGCCGGTATTACGCCCTTTAACCACTATATATTTGGGTGAGGAATGTGGGATTATAGGTCAATACAATCTCCTAGACGAATGTGTAAACCTGCAGTAGAGTAGCTAACACGTATAGTCTATACAATGCGACTTCAACTCTAACTCGCTCTATATACTTTATATACCAAGTCTGTAAATGATACTAACACTATAATTAATGTGTTAGAAACCGATACCAACATTATATTACCGAAAAGATACATAGTACTAACACTATGGTTTCCAAGTCGGTACAAAGTACTAACATGATGGATATCAATGTATGCTATATTACACCAAAATTGAGAATTACAACTATTTCTGAACACCTGTTACTCCAGTAAATCCATACACTGTGGCCTTGATCGATATCAGTTTATCACATTTCGCGGCAAGCATGACATCATTAAATCCAATATATAACATTTAATTACTGTTTATTTACGGTGAACTAATATATATGCAGTATGTATTAGGTGTTGCACATCTAGTAACAAATTAGTTCAGTTGTGACCAAAAGGATAAACAAAAGACAGCATGAACGGAAAGTATAATCTCATGCACATTCGTTTCGTGCTTACTGGCGACTCATCAGTAGGAGCTGGTATTACGCACTTTAAACACTATATATTTGGCTTATGAATGTGGGATAATAGGACGATGCAACAGTAAGCACGAAACGAATGTGCATGAGATTATACTTTCCGTTCATGCTGTCTTTGGTTTATCCTTCTGGTCACAACTGAACTAATTTGTTACTAGGTTCGCAAAACCTAATACATAATTGCATATATATTAGTTCTTCGCAACAAACAGTATGTAACTGTAATATATTGAATTGAATGATATCCAAGCTTCGCAATGTAAATAATATATATACTATATATATATATATATATATATATATATATATATATATATATATATATATATATATATATGTGTGTGTGTGTGTGTGTATTTCTAATAAGAGAAAGAAAAAGCTTAGAATAACAAAGTGGATAATGGCCATTTATTTCGAGAATACTAAACGTCACTTTACAATGTTTCATTTATATGCATTCTGGGTTTTTATTTGATTATGTGGGTGTTTAATTTCGAAATTTCTGTCACCGTATGTGCAGCTGTTTTTTCCTCTTCAGTTTGTAGTCAATCCGATCGAGTGTTTGTTGAGTCTCGTCAAGCGCGTGTTCGGTCTTGGCCGGATGCCAGTAAATTGTTGTTGAATTTTTTTATTAGTGGCCAGTATATTAGAATATCATGTTGATGAAACTTTTGAAAATTAAGGCCAGGTGTTTTTTTACTGCGCACACAAATTGCGTAACAAGGTGAAACGAAATAATGCACTCGGAAAAACAATATTCGTACAAGTAAAAGCCAACAATGCGAACAGATGGTTCACTATCATGCCATCAATACAAGAATGACCAGATCTCATACATCACTATGCGATACAGCGAGAAAGACCCTTACATGCAAACAGGCACACACACACACAGACACAAACGCATACACACTTACTAATCAGCCAAAACAAGAAATAGAAGTAAAACCGAGTCAGATTTGTTGCCACCCACATAATCAAATGAAAATTCAGAATGTATATAAATAAAATATTGTAAAGCGAAGTTTAGTATTTTCGAAATAAATGGCCATTATCCACTTTGTTATTAATGTGTTTTTTCTTCCTAATTAGAAATATACTGTGTAATATTCAAAGGCAGTCATCTACTCCTCAGTTGCGAAAGCCTTTGAGTTCATTTTTAAATATAAAACAGCGTTAAAAATGCATTTTACAAAAGGCAATCTCTTTTCAAATGTTTAACTCTCCACTAAAATTCAGGGTATTTTCATTTGTATTATAATTTTGCAACAAAATGAATATAGTATTTTATTGATATCAATTGACATTGCCTAGGTAACTTTACCTGCTTTACTATTTGGGTTTATACTTTTCAGTTAAGATAGAGAAAGAAATGTGCCCAATCTAAAATAATTTTAATGAAGGCCTTTCTTGCCCCTCTTGATATTCTATTCCACCCCCGGAGGCTAAGAAACACCATTGGTCTGAGATATATATATATATATATATATATATATATTAATTCCTCACTAGAAAGGGGCGAGCCAGTTATTATTTACACTGTATACGTAAAACTTAATTTTCTAATTATGTGGTAGTGAAGCATCTTCAGAATTTGCTGCTTTATATCACTTTAACAAAAGTAGTAGTATAATATGTCTTTAAGAAGTTATTACTTCATGAAAACTGTTTGTTGGTATGCTAATGGCTTTTTAAGCTTGGTCGTTACCTATTATTTTCAATTATATTTTGTGTTTTGGTTTGTGTCGGAAGGCAATTTTAAGAGATAATCCTGGAGTGCGAATTTTTAGTAGCTTGTGCTTTAAATCAAGTTTGCGAGGCTTGGAGAAGTAACACCGACCCCATGTATTTAACCAGTCTTTACAGAACAACATAACAAAACTACCGCCAGCCGCAACGCACTGACGCGTTTCGACCTTCCACGATCATCACCAGAGTACGACGGCAAACTGACTAGCGAGGATCAAACCGCATTGAATATATATGGAAATCAAATTTAGATATGCGGCTCTCATCTCTAGCAGTCTTGCATACATTGAACTTGACTGGTAGTAGTAGCTTGGCTGCCTTAGCTTACGTTCGATTTGATTGTTCAAAGTGCACAATTCGCTCTACCGTTTTTTACAAACTTTACCTAGCTTTCAAATCTCAATGCTATTTAAAAGTTGCTTTGATACAGATTGTAACGAGTCAAGTTAATCTATTTACGTTTGAGGTTGAATGATGAATTCTATTCGACATTGTTCGATGTTATTTCATATTTTTTTTAAATAAAACCTTTCTGATAATATTTGATTTTCGTGATGCTATTTAAAAAATAAGTGGTTTTTAAAATTATTATTATTTATATATTAGAATATGCGCACATTTAAAAAAAATAGATTAGTTATTCTTCAGTGGTGTATGACTGATTTCATATTTGGCGGATGGTGGAATAGTACATTTGCTAAATTATGCATTCACCATGGGTTTCATGCTAGAATAACTATCTATACCAGAAGAACATGAGTGTACAAGATAAAATTCTATTTTTTAATGAATTACTACACTTGCTCTATTACGGAAGTTTATCGTTTATCAATGACAGCATTGAGAGCGAGTCAAAAGTCACTAATAGTAGCACTTTAAAAATTTCACTTTTTTATAATCAACTAGCTTTGATACTGAATATTGCTTAACGCAGTTTTTAGATTATACCAGACCCATTTAAATTTTTTAAATCTCATAACTCGTCCAACGTCCTTTAAACATGCAACAAACTTCTTTCCCCCACTGATTTATATATACATATTTATATATTAATACGCAATACTTTTTGCTGACATTCCAAAAGACAGTCTCCGTACTCATTGTTTTAATTATTTATTCGGATAGGTCATACCGGAATGATTTGTCATGCGATCGATAAAGCATTCGCAGCCTTGGGCACAGGTAAGAGGAGTTTAAAATGGTCCTTGTTGAAATTCGAAAAATCTTTTCATATATCACTAAATGAATTCAAAGCCCTTATAAAGCCAAATACGTCAAACAGATAAGCATTAGCTATCGGCTAGATGTTGAACTCTCTCGTAGCTGTAAGTTAAGCTTGAATTTGATCATGCTTCTAGGTAGGTTTAGTCAGAAGGAAACTAGTTTAAAATGCCTACAAGAACAAAAGATCGCTACTACTGGCCGTCATTATAGCGAATCCAATTACTGAAAATGACTATCGGTACTACTGTAATTTCCACTCAAATTCCAAAAATATGACAATTTGTCGCCGAAATTTGTGCAACTTTCTTAGGCGTTTATATACCTTATTCCAACTAATGGATGCACACCTATTGATTAGAGGCGTATATTGTATATTTTGAACTATATTAATAGTCTCGAAAATAGAGAAAAATTTTAAATTGGTATTTATGACCCAGATATACATAAAAACACCTACGCAAACCCGTACACACAAAGTCAATCACACAGTCCCTCGAAAACTATTGTTAATTTAAAAAAATACTATGTAAACAATCAAATTTGTGTGATGATTCCTAATAATTAATGATTTAATTGACACTGATGAATAGTTTAGATTAGCAATGTTGAAGATTTGAAACAGAATTTGACCATGAGCGAGTGGAATCTGGCAGAATAGTTAACTGTTTGAAAACGAAAATACGTAATGATAAACGAATTAATTAAGCTAGTGTTTATGAATATCGGATGCGGGACAAATTTTTATAAAAGTGCAAATCTAAATTATTAACACTATTACTATTTGGCAACAAACGAACGCAAAGTCGTACACACAAGCAAAAATCACACTCACACAAACATATATATATATATATATATATATATATATATATATATATATATATATATATATGCCTAAACAAATCTCGTGTGCAATTGAATAAACAGAGGGCACTGATAACATCCATTTGAAGTTGAATTAAAACTTCAACGACATTCTATGGCCAATGTACATGTTTATTATTAAAGATTGACTATAGCTATTGAACCAATGGCGTCCAACAGGACTAATGCGATTTACGCATTTGGCTACAATCTTGTGGAATTATTGCCATCACCCCATGATAATTTAAAACTGTATTCCGAGACTTCCTGACAAATAAATTAACCTATCTATAGTAAACAATAATACTTATTCAAATGATATTTGCGACCTTGATATAGGCACAAGTCCTATCGTATCTAACTAGTCGCATTATTAGTTATACCAATTATACAAATATATATATATATATATATATATATAGTAACGAATCCATAGTAATGGTTGTAGATACTGGTAGAAATAAGATTTATTAATAAATGTTATTCTATGTAACAAAGGTCGTCTTCATATTTTAAAGAATGTTGAAACTGTAAGAACAAAACAACGTACTCCATGGAATAACATTTATTAATAAATCTTATTTCTACCAGTATCTACAGCCATTGTTCTGGATTCGTTAGTATATTCGTTCATCCAATCCCACTGTACATTTGTCGTAACCAATCTCCTCTTCGTTATGTTAGCCTTTGTTTTTCGCAATTTATACCACTACTTTTGCGCAATTTAGACCACTCCTTTTGCGTAACGTCATTTGGTGTGTCATCGCTTTCATTGTAATTGCGTCCGTAATTGATGTATGTGTCGTATTTTGCGAAGCGTTGGCTATTTTTAAAGGCATGTCGGTTATGTCTTTGTTCCAGTCCAATTTAATTTCTTTTTGAATTATTTTCTGCACGTTTAAGCAGGGCTTCAGCTTATTAATTGCAATAGCTTCAAAAGCCAGAAGAATTTTCTCTGTTTTTGCCTTGTAGAGAACTGAAAAATTGTTACTACTAACAGCATGACCTGTGAGTAGTACATGTTCGCAAATTGCTGATTTTTGTGCAGAGCTGCACCCCTCTTTAATAGTTTTTGAGAGAGATGCTGATTTATTCTAGTTTCGAGCCTCTTTTTTGATCTGCCGATGTACTGAGCGTTGCAGGTACATTGAAATTTGTATACAGACAAAGGTGTTGTGTCACAGAGAGGCTATCTTTTTCATTTGTGCGCATCAGTTTTGTTGTGTTGTTGGACCAGTATTGGCAGACATATACATGCACCATTTAGAAACAACAGGTTTAAAACCCTTTATCAATGGAGCTTATTTTTACGTGCGCTACGTTGACGATACTTTCATGGTCGTTGAAAAGGATGAAGATACAAATTCACTGCTACATCACATAAACAAGGTAGACCAGGCAATCAAATTTACAATAGAAGAAGAAAAAGACGGATATTTATCCTTCCTAGATGTAGGAATAACGAGAGATGAAGAAGGTACTCTCTCAAGGTCAGTTCACAAGAAATCAAGCTGGACTGCACAGTATATCCATTATATGAGTAGTGTGCCAAGGGCGTACAAAAGGAACCTAATAATAAATTTGGGCACACGATTACGTAGGATTTGTTCACCGGACAACATTGAAGTAGAGCTAAATTTACTTCGCGAAGCGTTGAGAAATAATGGCTATCCGGACTGGTTCATCGAATACAACTTGAGGCAACGCAACAAAATCGAGGCCAATTTGGAAGAAAATCAAACTCGCCAGATAGTAACGCTTAGTGTTCCCTTTGGAGGTGATCTTCCAGCGGAAATCTTCAAACGGAAAGTAATTCGAGCGACAAAAGCACAGTTTCCATCAATACAGGTGAGAGTGGTGTTCAACACAACAAAACTGATGCGCATGAATGAAAATGATAGCCTCTCTGTGACGTCAACACCTTTGTCTGTATACAAATTTCAATGTACCTGCAACGCTCAGTTCATCGGCAGATCAAAAAGAGGCTCGAAACTAGAATAAATCAGCATCTCCCTCAAAAACTATTAAAGAGGGGTGCAGCTCCTGCACAAAAATCAGCAATTTGCAAACATGTACTACTCACAGGTCATGCTGTTAGTAGTAACAATTTTTCAGTTCTCTACAAGGCAAAAACAGAGAAAATGCTTCTGGCGTTTGAAGCTATTGCAATTAATAAGCTGAAGCCCTGCTTAAACGTGCAGAAAATAATTCAAAAAGAAATTAAATTGAACTGGAACAAAAACATAACCGACATGCCTTTAGAAATAGCCAACGCTTCGCAAAATACGACACATACATCAATTACGGACGCAATTACAATGAAAGCGATGACACACCAAATGACGTTACGCAAAAGGAGTGGTCTAAATTGCGCAAAAGCAGTGGTCTAAATTGCGCAAATCAAAGGCTAGCATAACGAAGAGGAGATTGGTTACAAAACATGTACAGTGGGATTAGATGAACGAATATACTAACGAATCCAGAACAATGGCTGTAGATACTGGTAGAAATAAGATTTATTAATAAATGTTATTCCATGGAGTACGTTGTTTTATTACTAATGTATATATATATATATATATATATATATATATATATATATATATATATATATAGGATTAGGGATGTTGGTCTCACACTGTTGCTTATATTCATATATATGTTTTTATACATATTGACATGTATTTTATATATTGATATAAGGTGTGACTAACGTAATAACTAAATATATAATAAGAATAGAAAATATTCATGTTTAACAATTACCAATGGTCCTTCTTCTAAATATAAATATATATATATATATATAAAGGTGTTATGATACTATATTTAGATATATATGTATAAAGATATAATGAATTATTTTAGTCATATGAGCAAATATTCTTATGCAATTATTTATAATAGTTGATTAACTTCGCATTGTGCTTACGATTAGTTTTATGAAAAACGTTAGTTTTTCCATACTATCTCTATCTTTCTCTCTTTAATCGTTCACCTAAGCGTCTCTATGACATTCACTCTCCATCCATCTACGTAACTTGCTGCTCCATATTTGAACCAATTTGTTGCTGTGCGCATTACCTCATACACCATTGTATACATTAGAGTTCCCGGCTTTAAATAAAATACAGTATATGACAGTCAAGGTTTTAGTTTTATCATTGTTGAATGTTGATTACCGTGACATAGTAGCAATACAGTTATAACAAATAACAAAAGGTTCGATACTGTCTCTCTCCCCTACAATATTCTGCATACGAGATGAGATTATGTATACGTGAGGTAATGATTGGTCTGCTAATTATAAATAGTTATATATAGAGTTTAGCTACTGAGACAAATTCTATGACTAAAACTAGTTTTGAAACACATATATATAAATAGAACGGTTTTGGAACAAGGTTTCTACATTTGCTTAAATCTGCTATTGTTTTAATGTGTTGCCTGAGGATGGTGCTGGAAAGTAGGCACCGAAACGTCGACAGTAAACAAAGATGTGATAGAACCGCATTTCCAGTTGAACGAAAAACAAGTCAACCCGATCAAAGACAAAACAAAATTGGAAATTGTGAGAAATCGGATCTTTGTGTAACTGCCCGTGTACAGCTATTACCCGCGTACGCAAAACGCGGCATTGGAAAAAAATAATGAACGTTTGTTCTGTTACCTATTGTTATAGATCCCATCTTTTTATTGTTTTTTCTCAGCCGTAGTATATTCAAATATCTACTCAAATCATACAAATCTAATGTCACTATATTTTTGCAGAATTCGACATTTTTTCGATCAATTGGAAAGATTATTTTCAAACCATAAGCGATTTTGCAAACTCGACCGTAAAGGATTTTAGTTTCCGAATGTGGCAAGTATCTCCGCCTGTCACGTGGAAGACCCGGGTTCAATTCCCGGCCCGGGAATTCCTTTCGTTTTTTCATCAAATTATAATTCATGTGTCAATTTAGACGAAATATAATTCGCACACTGCGAAAAAAATGACCAAAGTCTCTCGAAGTTATTGGAAATTTAATAGAACAAGCTCATTTTATTTTCTACTATTTACAATACACTTTTATACATTATGTCACAGCACAAGTTGTCTCCAAAAACTGTAACAAAACAGCACGGGCGAAATGAATGTAATTAATTTTTGCTACTTCAAACTTGATTCACTCCGCATTCATTATTTCTTATGCATGCATTTTATTCCGGCAATAAGTAATCCAGCACTTTAATATTAATCCCATATGGTGAGTAATAATAGATTTGGAAGCCTGGATTATAAGTCTATATATTTTAAACAGATTAAAATGTTGGATTTTCAGAGGGTTTGGATTTTATTTAGAAGCAGACGCCTTGAAACAAATAGAGTGCAGATTTGGTCCTGCCAAAATTCTCTATTTATTCCATCAAAAGTCAGAGAGAATATGGCCCTTGAAATGAATGAGACTAACTTGCGTAATGCATCCACCGATTTGAAATAGATTTTTGTTGAGCCAGCGTCATATCCTAGGTAGTATAGTTGTAAGTATCTCCGCCTGTCACGTGGAGGACCAGGGTTCAACTCCCGGCCGGGAGTTACTTTTCGTTTTCGTTGAAAAATAATTCAGTTATCAATTTAGGCGCAAAATTTGCTCGTAATTATTGACTATTTAATATAACACGCTCTTCTTATTTTCAACTTTTAATAATACATACATTCATGTCATACATTATGTCACAATACATGCTGTCTCCCAATAATTTCACGAAACTGGGCGGGCGATAAATATGTAATTTATTATTGCTATTTTAAACTTGATTCCCTCCGTACTCACTATCTCCCATGCATGCACTTTGATTTAAGAAATAAATTATTCAGCACGTAAATACCAATCCTAGAAGGAGATCAACGATATATTTGGCAACCTGAATTATAATTGTGTATTTTTTTAACAGATGAAATTGTTTGCTTTTCAGATGGTTTAAATTTATTTATAAAAAGACGCCTTGAGACTAGAAATGTCGAGGTTTAGTCCTGCCAAATTTCTCTTTTTTTTACATGAAATGTCAGAAGGAATGTAGCCCTTGATATGAATGTGAATAATAAACCTTTTTGAAATAGATTTTTGATTGACCAGCATCAGATCCTCGGTAGTACATTGTTAAGTATCTCCGCCTCTCTTGTGGAAGACCAGGTTTCAATTCCCGTCCTAGGTGTTTCTTTTTTCTTTGTTGAAAAATAATTCACGTGTCAAATTAAGCGCAAAATAATTCGCACACCCTGCGCAGAAATCTAAAAAAGATTCTCGTGATTTTTGGCTATTAATGAGAACACGCCCTTTTTTTCCACTTTTTTAATACTCTTTTTATACATAATGTCACAGGACAATGTATCCCACAATAATCTCTAAATATACGGTAATATACATGTAATTGATTATTACTACTTCAATCTTGGTATCCTCCACATTGAGTATCTTCCATGCAAGCAATTATATTCCAGGAATAGGTAAATCGGCTTTTAAACACCAATCCTACAAGGAGATTAACGATAGATTTGGCAGCCTGAATTATAAGATTATATTGTTTTAACAAATGAAATTGTTTCCTTCTCAGATGGTGCGAATATTTTAGAACCAGACGCATTGAGACTAGAAAAGTCGAGGTTTGGTTCTGCGAAAATTCTCCTTTTGTTTCGTGAAAAGTAAGAGGGCATGTGGCCCTTGAAATGAATGAGACTAACTTGCGTAATGCATGCACCGATTTGAAATAGATTTTTGTTTGCTACCCACTAAATTCTCGGTAGTATAGTGGTAAGTATCTCCGCCTGTCACGTGGAAGACCCGGGTTTATTTCCCGCCCGGGGAGTTCGTTTTGTTTTGTCGTCGAATAATAATTCACGTGTCAATTTAGGCGAAAAATAATTCGCGCAAAGCAAAATATTGACCAAAGTCTCTCGAAGTTATTGGAAATTTAATAGAACAAGCTCTTTTTATTTTCTACTATTTATAATACACTTTTCATACATTATGTCACAGCACAAGTTGTCTCCAAATACTTTCACAAAACTACACGGGCGTAATGAATGTAATTGATTATTGTTACTTCAAACTTGATTCCCTTCGCATTCACTAACTGCTATGCAAGCAATTTTATACCGGCAACAAGTAACTCAGGACTTAAATATTAATACCATATTGTGAATAATAATAGATTTAGAAGCCTGAATTATAAGTGTATATATTTTAAACAGATTAAAATGTTGGATTTTCAGAGAGTTTGGATTTTATGTAGAAGCAGACGCCTTGAAACAGGAAGTATGCAGGTTTAGTCATGCCAAAATTCTCTATTTATTCCATCAAAATTCAGAGGGAATATGGCCCATGAAATGAATGAGAAAAACTTGCGTAAGGCATGCACCGATTTAAAATAGATTTTTGTTCGACAAGCATCCTGTCCTGAAAGGATATTTGTAAGTCTCTCCCTCTGTCACGTGGAAGACCCGGGTACAATTCCCGGCTAGGGAGTTCGTTTTTTTCTTCTTTGGAAAATAATTCGCGTGTCAATTTGGTTGAAAAATAATACACACACCCTGCGCAGAAATTGACCAAAGTCACGTGTAATAATTGGCTATTTTGGAGAACTTGCTTCTTTTATTTTCAACTTTTTAAAATAATAATTTTATACATTATTTCGCAGCTTAATGTGTCTCCCAATAATAACGCAAAACTCCACGAGTGAAATACATGTAATCTATTATTGCTACTTCAAAATTGATTCCATCCGCATTCAGTATCTCCCATGTAAGCACTTATATTCCAGGACGAGGTAATTCAGCTCTTAAACACCAATCCCACAAGGAGATTAACGATAGATTTGGCAGCCTGGATTTTAAGTTTATATCGTTTTAACAAATGAAATTGATTGCTTTTCAGATTTTTGAATTTTTTTAGAATCAGACGCCTAGAGACTAGAAAAGTTGAGGTTTGGTCTTACCAAATGTCTCTTTTTGTTTCATGAGAAGTAAGAGGGAAAGTGGCCCGTGAAATGCACGATACTAGTTTGCGTAGTGCATGCACCGTTTTGAAATAGGTTTTTATTTGACCAGCATCAAGTCCCCGGTAGTATAATGGTTAGTATCTCCGACTGTCATGTGGAAGATCAAGTTTCAATTCCCGTCCTGGGAGTTCTTTTTCTTTTTTTGTTGAAAAATAATTCACTTTTCAATTTAGGCGCAAAATAATTCTCACATCCTGCGCAGAAATTGATCAAAGTCTCTCGTAGTTATTGGCTATTTAAGAGAACACTCTCTTTTTATTTTCAACTTTTTATAACACTCCTTTTATACATTATTTCGCAGGTTAATTTGTCATCCAATAGTGTTCCTTTTTTGTCCATTCTTTGAAAATTTATTTGCTAGTCAATTATGACGCCAAATAATTTGCACAACCTGCTCAGTTAATAATTAAAGTCTCTCGTTTTCATTAGCTTTTTAAGTGAACTTGCTCTTCATATTTTAAATTTTTTGTTCTACTTTTTTATTGTTCATGGCACTGGAATATATATCTCCCAATAAATACAAAATACAGCACTGACGTGGGCGATAATGATTGCGGAGTAAATGAAATTTCAGGCAGGTATAATCAATTACATTAAATTTACCATTGCATGTTTCCGTAATTAAGGACATAGACCCCGTCCAATGCCATGAATTACAAATATTGTTTCATAAATACGAGAAAAATTAAGAGTTTTTTCTCTTTAATAGCCAATATATTCGCGAGTATTCGTTAAATTTCTGCGCAGCTTGTGCCATTTATTTAGCGTCTAAATTGACACGCGATTTATTTTTCAACGAAAAGCAGACGTGCCTTATACGTGCTGTCGGAAATACTTACTACTATACTACCAAAGATCTGCCGTTAAACCAACCAAAATGTATTCTAAAATTTTGCTCATCCATTTGAAGTGCTACTTTCCCTCTGGCTTTTCAGATAGCACAAAGAGAATTTTCGCAATAGCACACCTCCTCTTATCAATTTTCATGATGTTTGGTCCTGAAAAATTCAAACTATTTCGAAAGGAAACAATTACATCTGTTAAAAGAATATTTGCTTTATAATTCGTTCTTCCAAATTATCGTTAATAACCTTTTAGGAATGTTGTTTATGTGCCCAAATATTTCTTGCTCGATAAAACGTGCTTGCATGTGAAATACGGAATGCGGAGGGAAACCAAATTTCAAGTAGCCATAATCAATTATATTTAGTTTTCCAATACAGTTTAGTGTAATTATTGTAAAAAACCTTGTCCAGGGATATGCATTATAAAAAGTGTATTATAAAAAGTATAAAATAGGAAGTACGTGATCTCTTAAATAGCCACCAATCACGTGAATATTATTATTAGAGGTGGAGTATATATATATATATATAGAGTATATATATATATATATATATATATATATATATATATATATAGCAGGTATATATATATATATGTTATATAGCAAAACTGCAAAAGGTTAATTTTCCTGACTGCATAGAAATTTTTCTTTGGACATTTCAAGTCGAGTAAAATCTATGCGAGATTACTAGGAGGAGAGCTGTATTGCAGTTTCATCCTCGCTAGTTTGTTTTCCATCGTACTCTGTTAATGATCATGGAAAGTCAAAATGCGTCAATATGTGAAACTTATGGTTGATTTTCTGTTGTTCGACCACAATATATTTAGCTTCCAAATTGAAAAGTGAATTATCATTCAAAGAAGAAACGAAAAGAATTCGCCGGTCGGGAATTGAAACTGAATCTGCCACGTGACTAGTAGAGATATGTGCCACTGTAGGGGCTACCGTCGTATGAGCTAATGAGAGCTCCATAATCGCCAAGTCAGATTGAGACTTAGTGAGCTTATTGGAGTCTGATAAGATACGGTTCTGCTTCTACAGTTTTGTTTCTTAAATTGTAAAAGGTGCTTCAGAAATCTCTGACAGACCCATTTATGCGGCAGCAAATTTCTCCATAGGGTTCACAATAAGGTAAGTATTAAATAGCATTTGGGCATCTCCGAACCAAATTAAATATTTTCGGATTTGGTGGACTGATAATGTTTATACTGACGCAGTCGCTATATTTTGTAGAGGCTCCAGTCATATGAGCTGATGAGGGCGCCATAGACGCCAAGTCAGATTCAGTCTTAGTGAGCTTATAGGATTCTGATAAGTTAATTTATTAATCCATATCAATAGGTTCTTGCCTACAATTACCTGTACCATGCTATAAGTGTGCTAAAATTTAAGCTTAGCCCCCTGTTAATAACATTCAACTATATATAATTAAGTAATCAAGTAATAGGCGAAGGACTGTGTACTTCTTACTCAATACTGCATCTGAATATTGAACCTGCAAAGAGATAAGATGCGAAAAACAGAATAATTAAATTGCCTGGTCATGAACGATCCCAATATGCGAAAATTTAAACGAAAACACGTTTATTCATGATTAGATTATGAAGATCAGAATTTATGAAACCGATTTTAGAAATAAAATGGTAAATGAAAGATGCTGGAGAAAATAATGTCAATCTGGTAAAGAATACCGAACAATCAAAAAACGCAAAATTAGATATATCACAATGGATTTAAAATAGTAAAATTCTAGAACTTAAACGAATTTATTCTTTTTGAAAGATACTTGTTCCAATCAGCCATGGTGGTTTAAATTTATCAATAATTGTAACTTTATTTTTTCAGAGGAAATATATTCCTCTATATACACCACCTTTCAAAAAAAGGCTTCTAGTAGTAGACGTAATTCTTATTCTGCGGCTGAAGTCGAACTCTTCCAGAACAAGGCGTGCATTCGGGTGCCCCTGACGTCAACGTTGCATCTTGATCATTTGCCACTTGTACTGCGGGTTCGTCTAACGTTGATGGAGCGTGATGCTCTTTAACTCGGTTGAGTATGATGCCGATGCCGCGTACAACTCGTCTTGTGAAAGTTGCTGGTTTGGCTTTTTTGCTTGCGTGTTTGGATTGAACACGCCAGGCTCGTCCATGGAATGATGGTCCTTAAACTCATCTAGTACTTCTATCTCGTCGTCAATCCAGATAAGCTGGAAAATGCAACGATCCAAAGTAGAACAATTCCCCATGCTATTTACTTTTATGACGACATATTTGCCAGCTATTCATTTGACCTTATATGGTCCTTTGTAAAATGGTGTCAGGCAATTCTTACTATTTTCATTAGCTAAATAAACATACGATGCCATTCATAGATCGGAGGACACATAGCACTTGGTTTTAATTTTTCTAAACTTTGTCGGAGCAAAATGACACATCTTATCTCCAAGTGCTTTAACAAACCAATCTATGTAACTAGAAGCCCGATCAAGACTAATTGGAATGCCTATTCGAAGATTTTTAGGCACCCTTAATGTTTCTCCATATACAAATATTTCTATCGAAGTTCCTAATTGTGCCCTATACCTGTTGCGAGTAATACTACAGGAAGATTGCTTACCCAGATACTTTTACTAGTATACCTCAACACAACTTTCAGATCACGATAAAATCTTGTTACCGTCCCATTTGCACGTGGATTGTATGCGCTATTATTCAAAACATCTATTCTCATGATGCTGAAAGAACTTAAGAAAAGCTCTGACATAAATTGACTATCGCGATCACAAATGACCCTTCCTCGAACACCATAAAGAGATACCAAATTATGTAGGAACGCGAACAAGAATCCTTGCACTGTCGTATCCTTCAAGATTGAACGTTAACTTTGGGCATGTCAACATAAACAAAATTTACATATCGGATACGTCCGGTTTGTGTCCCAATATTCAATATCTCGGTTCTAGTATGTCTCAAAAATTTACAGGTTTGAAACTTGGCACAGGCTGGAAATGTTGGCTCTACGACGGCAAACTGACTAATGAGGATAAAACCACAATGCATATATATTGAAAGCAGAATTATATACGCGATTCTCACATCTTGTAGTTTCGCATACATTGTGCTCCAATGGAAATGTCGGCAGCAAAATTGCTATGCAGTCAGGAACATTAAATTTTTACAGCTTACGTAACATATCTATTTAGTTAATACATCTAGACAATCAATTATTTTTAAAATTATGTTTATATGCTTGACATAAACACCAATCTCATTATATTTAACCAGTCGTCGAACAACATAGCAAGACTGCCCGACGGTAGTTGTTATCACCAATGGCGCATTCATTGATAGTCTAATTAATATATATATATATATATATATATATATATATATATATATATGGCGAAACTGACAAATGTAAATGTTCGTGACTGTCTTAGAATTTGTGCAGCCAACATATCCTTTGAAGGACAAAATATGCGAAACTACAAGATGTAAGATCCGCATATCTCATTTTTCTTCCCATATAAACTAATTGCGGTTTAATCATCACTATTCAGTTTACCGTCGTACTCTGTTGACAATCATGGTAGGTCGAAATGTTTCAGTACGTGTGACTGGCTAAATACCATGGGATTGCTGTATTATTCAAGCACGCTAACTTCATTTAAATAAATTTTACTTTCACTCTCGCAATTAATAATTGTTCAATTTAATCATGTTTCATTACAATATCTCAATTATTATTTTGTGTATAGCCGTATGGCTAAACGCATGCACCCTGTGCATTGGGTTATACAGTTGAATTGCCAAATTGGGAAAAATTCGATAAATATTTGTTTAATTGAATTGATATCGCAGGCTGCTATTTTGCGACAATTGATAGCTCTCATAGATCGGTAAAATCTGCATTTCTATACACTTCCTGGCGCACAACATGTTGTTTCACTGATTCATGTGTTCTTACTGGATCCGTCTTTCTTAAAATTTTCAATCTTTTCTTGTCCGTCGAAATTGCTGGTTTACCAATAATTATAGAATTTTCGTCAACGTTTCGTAGCGTCTTTTCTCGCCCTTCGGTCAAGACATGAACGCAATACTTATTGTAAAACAAATTGTGGCAAATGCGGTATCTTCTTTCAAGATTGATCTATTTATATTTATTTTATTTATTAAATATTTGGTATGCCCAAATATCCGGATTTAATTACTATTCGCGCCTACTCCCATGCATTCGCGAAAATACCCATCACACACACCCTATACACAAATATATGTGTAGACACTCATCCTAATTGACCTATACGGAATAAATATAATCAAACCGTATGGATAAACATAAACGCTTATCCATGGTTTCAGGCTTTCCTATTTACCTTTCCAGACGTATAGTAGAATGAAACGAACTTTATTTTCTAATTTAAAGCTGTAATACTCTATTTCCGATTTACCTAATCTCATCTGTGTGCAATAGGTCATAGAAAAAATAAAGTTAGTAAAACGGTCGATTGAATACAGTAATAATGTAATGCTTCTAGTTCAAAGTAAAAAAATTAAAATTATAATTAAGCTACAAAAACTCATACAATTTCTCGTCTTATGTCAATCGGCTAATGAGAGTGGGTTTCTTTGCGTGAGAAAAAGAATGAGACAGTAATAACGAAGTTTGGTAAAGAATGAATATTGGTCCTACAATAATAAATGTTATAACAGTCAAGTACCATTTACTTATACTCGTAGATAAATCTATAAATTTACATTTATTTATCGGTGTATAAAGGGATCATATATATATATATATATATATATATATATATATCTTTGCAATTTTCACCATTGTTTAAAATATAAGAACAAAACAACGTACTCCATGGAATAACATTTTTAATAAATCTTATTACTACCAGTATCTACTGCCATTGTTCTGGATTCGTTAGCCTTTTCGTCCATCCAATCCCACTGTACATTTGTCGTAACCAATCCCTTCTTCGCAAAAGGAGTGGTCTAAATTGCACAAACCAAAGACTGACATAACATTGAGAGGATTGGTTACAATATATGTACAGTTAGATTGGATGAACGAATGTACTAACGAATCCAGAACAATAGCTGAGTATACTGGTAGAAATAAGATTTATTAATAAATTTTAATCCATGGAGTACGTTGCTTTGTTCATATATATATATATATAGATGTATGTATATATATATATTTTTATTTATTTATATATATGTGTGTGTATGTGTATTTATATGTAATAATATGCAAATACGCAATAACTGAGTTCCTTGAAATTTAAGTGCATACAATCCACAATGTATGTATAATATATCAGCAATATATATTTATTTATTTATATTGTTTCTACCAATATCTTATATAATTATATAAATATCCGTTCATATATACATTTACACACCATATTTGTTTTTCATATTCAAATAAACAAATAAGAAACCACGTGAGCTACTCCCAATTATTTGTATTTTAATATATATATATATATATATATATATATATATATATATATATATATATATATATGTGTGTGTTTGTATATATATACGTGTACATACCATATTCAATATGTATATCTTAATAAATATTTATGCAACCTATAGTGCACATGAGTCACAACGAGCATAGTATATTAGCCTAATAAACATTTCTATACCGAAATCTTATATAACTAACCATTTTAATTTTTCTGCTTGCTATCTCAGATTCATAGTTGAGGTATCTTATTAAGATTTTTTGTTAAATCCCGTTCCTCCTATCCATTTTTCGCGACACACGAGAAGTGTTCATTGAATATGCGGCATAATGATTTTCCTACAGATGTCATAATTTTTATGTTCAATTTAAAGGATGACGACACCGCACAACACCAAATGTCATTCAGATGATTAGTTCTGTTTGTTATTTTATGCATGATATACATCATTGTCTATCTAAATATTGATAATGATATAACTACTCCATAAAGCGGCTGACAAATTCAAGTCGAGCCAATTTCACATGCATAAAGCATGAAACTTTCAGTCTTATGATAATTCGTTTTGTCCTGTTTGGTTACCTTTTTCTTTATATGCAGCCAATTTGGCATCTCTTCTATCTGAAATTTTATCTCTCCTCACATTACCTTTCACCTTGGAACAGCCAAAATAAAACTTGTGAAATGTATTTAAATTAATTATTATGGTAGAATTTTTCTTTGTTTTATATCAGTATAAACTAATAATTGCTTAAGTTTGAAAAATCAATTCACGAATTAGACTGATTTTACTAATTGGTATCTCCTAATTTATTTGCCAGAATTTATGTATCGCTCCACAGGTTTCATGGCGTCTCTTCTACAATGACAAATTGTTGGTAGTTAGTCAGAAGTTTGGGCCGAAGGAAGGCCAAATAAGCTTTGTCTAAAGGGTAGGCTAATAAAATTACTTGTTGATATATGACTTAAAATTGTATGTAATGTGCGTTATGGTTTGTAAAGTGATGATGGTGCGGGATACAGACGCAAATTCTCTCTGGATTAAGCCCTGGAACTGGCGAATTCTGGCAAGTACTTCACAATATCACAATAAGGACGGAACCGATCTGCTGAAGGAATCGGTTTTGCTATCTTAAGCAATTTCTAGTTTATATTGACAGCATATATATCTCAATATCCTGCCATAACCCATATATATATATATATATATATATATATATATATATTTCTCTCTCAAATTAGGAAGAAAGAACACATTAATAACAAAGTGGATAAAGGCCATTTATTTCGTGAATACTAATCATCGCTATACAATCATTCATTTATATACATTCAGGGTTTTTAATTGATCATGCTAGTGGTAACAAATCTGACTCACTTTTACGTGTGTTTCTTGTTTCGGCTGGTTTGTAAGTGTGTATGCGTTTGTGTTTGTGTGTGCATGTTTGCACGTAAAGGTCATTCTCGCCATATTGCAAAGTGATGTCTGATATCGGGTCATTATTGTTTTGATGGTTTGAGCATAAACCATTTGTGCGCATTTTTCGCTGTTACATGTACGAGTGCTATTTTTCCCAGTGTAGTTGATCGCATCACCTTGTTACGCAAATTTGTATTTCACACATGGAAACAATGCCAGTGTGGATTGTTGTGTTGAACGCACATATTGCTTGGAAACCTCTGTCACCGTATGTTATTTCCTCTTCAGTTTGTTGAAAATCCGATTGAATGTTTGTTGATTCTCGTTGAGGGCCTGTTTGATCCTGCCTGGATACTAGTAAATTGTTTTTGAATTTTGTTATTCTTGGCTAGTCGATTAGAATATCATGTTGATGAAACTTTTTAATATTAAGGTCAGGTGCTTGTTGATTTATATAAAGTTCTTAATTTATTAAACTAATGATTTTTATGGTTTTTTGGAGAACATATTTCAGCCTTCCGACATATGTGCATTATAAAGGATTCATCTCTGTTTATTTTAAATCACAACGTTATATATTATTTAAAGTTGATAGAGATCTTAGGCTTCAGAGTCAAGCTCAATATTTCTACTTAAATGTATTAATTATCAATCGATTATTTTTTTAATCTGCCAGTGCAAAAGACGTTTAGATGAATAGCAATTTAAGAATGTACCAAAAAATTACTTATAATCGCTTTTTATTGCCTCATGCTATTATATTGTCTCTTAAATATTACGAACTTAGTAACAATTTAGTTAACATATATCAGAAAGTTACATTAAAATCCCCAAGAATGAATGGAATAATGTCACGCGCACATGTACTTCCTGCTTTCTGGCATCCCATAACTAGTGACCGGTACTACGCCTATATGCACTATATGGTTGTTCAGAAAATTGTGGGACCATCTTATGATACAATACGCTAGTTTATCCAGGCTGTAATGGAGTTAACTTCATATAAATTCTTCGGCAATGTGATTAAAAATTCAACTCGCTAAATATAATATATACATAATGTGCAACCTTTGTCAATCGAGGCCAGCGGGTATGAATTTTCTGGAGTATTAGGTATTCAGAATTGGTTTTAATTCTTAATTTTGATGATATATATAATATCTCTAAAACCCTTATTTTGGGCCATTTACTGGAACGATATATTCTATGTGTAGTGAGTAAGCTTTGTAGTCACACTGCTGAAGAATTTTATTTGTGTATATATATAGTATATATATTATATATATATATATATATATATATATATATATATATATTCTTTGGCAATGTAATTTAAAATTCAACTCGCTAAATATAATATATACATAATGTGACAACTGATTTCGATCGAGGCCAACGTGTATGAAGTTGCTGGAGGGGTAGGTGTTCAGAATTGGTTTTAATTCTTAATTGTGGTGATATTTAGAATAGCGCTAAAACCCTTGTTTTGGGCCATTTACAGGAACGATATATTCTATATGTAGTGAGTTAGCGTTGTAGTCACATTGCTGAAGAATTTATATGAAGTTAACATTTTATTTATACCGGAAGACTGAAAGCAAAGCTTTATTTAAAAATTTACCAACAATAAAAATAGCTCTACTTTTCATATCTCCAAATCTACTACGAAAAGCGAGTTCTTTATTTACCCGATTTCTGATTGAAAAAAATTCCAGTATAAAAACTTTTAAGTGAAGCATTATTGGCAGATTCGATCAATAAATGTTTATAATCATTATTTCCCTCGCGTGGGTTTGTAGTAAGACCGATTTGACTGTAAATAAATAAACATATCACAAAGATTTTAGACGAGTTGCTATCACAGACTAATACTAGCAATTAAATCAGGCGACGCACACATGTACCAGCACGAACAAACACTTAATGTACAGAGCTAACCCTTTGTTTTACTTTTATAAATGAATGTATGTTTGAGCGTATGTGCGTGTAACATAATCAACAATTGATTGTCCTCCGAGGGCAACGTGCAACTGCGCAGAGATGAACATACTACAATACATATGAAAATATCTGCGTAGCGATGGAGAGTTTACTGAGTTTAACATGAAAATCAATAAAGGCGTACAAAAGTTTAACTCGTGCAAATAAAACGTCTCAATGACTATTTCCCAATAAAAATGAGATTGCTAACGGCCTTCTAGAACAGCTTTGAATAGGATGCATGCACGTTGTGAGTAGACAAAGTTGATTTTGTTTCCTTGCCTCTAAGTAAATTCATCCATTTTAGCGCACTAGGTTTCTATTTTAAATAAATAAATATCATATGGATTTACGTGTATGCTATCAATTTGAAAAATTTAGGAATAGAATTGACGAATAGAGAGAGTTTCGTTTAGCAGCTCCACTCATTGACTAAAGCAGCAACTGAACCAATCACTTTGTGACTCTTTCATTAACTGATTAATAAAATTACAATATATTTTATTTTATTGGTAGTATTAGAACGAATCATTATCCAGCCATTTATGTCCTTAGTCTTTCGAGCTACTTATACTATCTATCAACTATCATCGTCCGAAATGTTTCATTCAATTGTTAAATTCTTCTCACACACTATCTATTACTCAGCCGTTTTTCATTTCATCTAGATTTTTTTACTTTTTGAGTTTCCATGAATTTATTCATAATTACTCGCATTTCTCGTCTCATTTTTCATGTTAATACATTCACCGATTAACATTAATTATTCACTTTAGAATATTTCACTAATTAATGGTTCATTACCTCTTTTTCCCTCTAAAAAAATTATTAAAATACTCATTCTGACAAGGCTATACACTTTCTCGGTGACATATCTAGCATTCAGATATTGTGCGTAGATGTCCAAATATATTTCTCAGAAAATCTATCTTCAGAAGTTACACGAATACTTGCTTCATCCATGACATAACAATATTACTCAATGTATTAAGCTTCTTGTATTCCAAATTAAGCTATACTCTAAAATATTCCCATCAGGAAATCTTTGAACTAATAATTTAGCAAAGTCGTTGTCTTGAGTAGTAACTCCCATTTTACTGTGATTAATTAACTTGTTTTTCCCGCTGTAATCTTGCCAAGAGTAGAAAAATTCGATTGTGCAATATAAGGTAATGACTGAGTTGAGAATTCAATTATAACAAATTAAGTCAATAACATTGCATACGCCACGCATATTTTCATAACAACACGCACGACTCAGACTACAAAATCACTAAGGAAATGTAAATGGACCAATAAGAAATCGACGCAATGCGTATGTATGCTAGCATGTCATTGATTTTTTCCTGTTTGTTCAGAATTATTTAATCGCCTAAAATAGACCAAATTGTTCTAGGAAATGATGTTAAATTGAAAACACGAAATTTAATTCAACAAGTAGGATTTTATTTACAGTGTTTGTTATAATAATCTACAAAATCTAAATTATTTTAATTATGTCGAATGATATTATTGTAAAATAAAATTTTATAAAATCAAATTGAAGAGATCTATCATCAAGTAGTGGAAAATTATAACTCAAAAATTGGAAAAATAAATGAACGCTGTACTGTGTGTGGATGACCATTAATTCTTCGCTTTGTGAATATTCTATTGTGAAAAATATTCTGCACGCAAAATATAAATTTTGATGATTTTCTTGAAATTAAACTCTTCTCTAACAATTTCGGGTTCTCCTTGATTCATTTGTATTTAAACAAAACAATTAATTTTACGTCTCGCTGATTGAATAAAACAATTTTGTGTATCCAAATATCATCCCATTTATTTCAATTCCTTGCTAACTTCAAAGGAATAGTGCATTATGTTTAACTATCTGCAACGAAGATTCTCGTCTGGGGATTTGCAGGGTGAGTTGGCAGACCAACGAGAACAAGAAGGTCTTCCAGGCTTCCTTAATTTTACGCAGCCTTTAAAAAGTGTTGTGCAACAGGCAAGTCACCAAGTTGCAGCACGTGTAAGCGGAGCAGGTTCTTCTACGACAAGTACAGATCTGAATCAACCTAGTGGAACAATTTCGAACCAACAAGTGGTGGCGCCGCCTGGTCAAAATCAATTTGTACAAAATCAGGCGCTTCGTTTAAGCACATCAGTTGCATCGGGTTCTGGTGGACAGGGAAACTTTTCTCACCATCGTTATACAGGTGGTACCAGTGCAAGTCAGAAACAATCTGCAGCATACCAAGCAGCACACCAAACTCACCAACAAGATATAGGTGGGACAAATGGAACATTAATTCGAGGTAAGGGTGCTGCATATCCGAGTGCACCAAGCTCCCCAACGCGTACGTCTTCAATGAGCTGGAATACAACGATCGGAACAACATCCGGTTGTAGTCAAACAGGTGCGAATCCGCCAGGTTCTACCGGAGCCAGCCGCTTTATGAGTATGGGTGGACAAGTGGGCAGTTTGACTGGATCAATATCAAGTTCAATAACAAGAGGAATTTTCAATGCAGCCTCCACAGCTCAAGGCATGGCCACCGGAAAAGTCTTCAGCAAAGACAAATGCAAAATCCTTCTAGTTATTGAGGAGGAGCACACCGACTGGTAATTATTTTCGTGTTGACATAAAACAATTTTCAGAAAAGAAATTTTACAAATATTAAGTTATGCCAATTACATTTTGCTTGATGGGGTATTACTACTAGGGGCTCATAATGTAATGACTCTTAGTAATAATTCTTAATCTGCTTGTTGACATAAATTGGTCTTCTCTATGTCAATGTTGGACGAAGCATCAATTGCTATTTTACATGCAAAATCATTAGATATATTTTGTAGAAATATTAAGGTAATAAAAAGTAAAATATTTTAATCTGAAGATTCGTTCAATCCTTGTTGTTTCGATTATTTTTACCTTGTTCACTGTACACATATCTCATTTGGATCTTTCACACGTATTTCAGATAGAGCGCTGAAAATCCCAAATTAGAAACTTGGACATTGAACAAATCCATGTTAGTATCAGGTAATTGACGAAAAGTTTTCTTGAGTTAAAACCCAAAATCTTGTTTTATTACGTGAAAATGTTTAATTTAAGGAGAAATTGTTCAGATTCACTTATTATTCTTCTTTATTTACGTTAAAATTTGATTTCTTTTAAATTCTATAACATTAATATATTTACTATGGTCACTTTATTGAGTATTTCATTCTAATGATAAAATTGGAAAAAGCCGTGGAATACATATTGCTTATAAAAGGAAAAGATTATTGCTGTTAAATGCAACATTCTAACGTAGAAATACTTTGATGCGAAATTTTACATAAAAAATCTTCTAGTAGTTTACTTGTTCATGAATATACTACACATATCCAGGATACGAAGCCAGGCCAAAATATCTCTGACTATCACAGAAATTAGTCTTATCATTTTTATGGACTGTAATTTTTTCTTATTCTATGGTAAGTCCATATATTTTCGGTATGAAATAAAATGTCATCAATTAGATCATGCAAATAATCTACTAGTCTGGTTCCCTTCATATTTAGTACCATTCATTAGTAGACAGTTCGGCGGTGAACATGGATAGAACTCTAAAGCTTTCAGTTCAGAGCGAAGGTGTGAAATTTAATGTCTTACGTCATCTTATTTTATAACACTCATTCGTTTAAATGAATAGGCGCTGTTACAAAAATGACTTAAATTTTACTCTAGGAAACTCGCATATGTTGATATAAGATTGATATTATGTCACCTATGGAAGTGACGATTATTTTAATTTATATAATAGTATTTGGATGCATCAATCATCGGTATAAGTTCATCTTTTTATAGTATATAAAATGGTAGTCCGGTTTCGTCTTCAATAAGCTCTCTTCATTAAAATATGCGTAAATATGTATACATTTCTTATTATTTAAAATTTTTATTGATATTTTATTTCTTCATATCATTCAATTTTTTTATTTGTTGTATTATCTAATAGTATTATTATAGTAGTTATTGCCTTAAACCGCGAAATTGTTTTTAAATAACTAAACAAATCTTTCTCTAAATATAAAAATATGCCTAAACCAAATTTCTGCATTGTTTATTATTAAATTATGCTTATTCGATAATTGTTATGTTGCTTGATTTAAAAATTTACGATTTATTTTTATGCACATTGATGTTCTTGTTAATAAACCTATTATTAACAGTTTGATTTTCCAATTTTTACAGGTCAAAATATTTTCGTGGAAGGAAATTACTTGGAGATTGGGATGTTCGTGTTGAGCAGGTACAATAATATTCTAATTACGTTGTTAAAAATCTATCCACGATTAATTAATTAATCTAAGTGATAATCCCCTTCTATTTTTAAGCAAATATTAATTGTTCTGATGGTGACAAAAAAATATGTAAACCAATTTTCCACGAAAGTCTTATTTTTTAAATCAGTTGCAAAACATAAAATAGCTAGTCTATATCACTCATACTGACGCATTTGTCTCTCTATTGGCATCGTCAAAGCAAGACCGCGAAATGTATACCACGTGTCCTGCTTGTCCTTTATTGCATTTTCCTGCACAGCGGATGTAAGATTTCTATTTACCTACGAAAATAACTTTGTTATTGCTTCTGTCACGCGTGTATTGGTTACTCAAATAATTATTCTACGATTGAGCGGATTTTAATAGCAAGTGCTTAAAACAAGTTTTCGTAAATTAGACAAAGATCAATTTATTTTTCATATATTCAGCTGCAAAATTTCTGAAAACTGTCGTCAGTCACACATACCTGATGCGTTTTGGCTTCGCATGCTTAAAATCATGGAGCGATACTAGTTAATTAGGTGCCAAACTATCTGTTTATTATACAGGATTTCAAATCAGGCACTATGAATTTTAAGTTAGATTGGAGGATTGTATAATTAAACAAAAATTAATATGCAACGTATTTGAAGCCGGATGACCACCCTTTTATTAATTTTATAAATATTTTAAAACTTCGATGATATTGACATGAATATTTGTATTTTTCCACATAAGCTAAATTGACAACCCAGCAGTTTCTATAAATATGGGAAGACCGATAAAGGCAATACAAATCGGCTTTGAAATGTTCATGATTCTGACGAACTAATAAATATAATTGATAAACGCCAGATTATTAATTTCAAAAACGGGATATTATTTCATCAAATAAAACTAAATGATGTTTCATTTATTTAATCATATAGATATTATAAATTTAAACTTTTAAGCTTCACCATATATCTTAGAATATTTTAATTTCTTTTAAGTTAAAATTTCAATATTATTTGTGTGAAATTTGATCATATTTTATAATAAATTTCAAAATAATTATTCCAATACTGGAAAGATTATTTCTTAATCTAGATATTGTGAAAAATAACTCTATTCATAAAGCAATTTATTGAAATATAGAAATAAGCCTGCAATTAATATCATAATGAAGGACATAACTGGTTCTTTATAAAGGGCGTCGAAAAATCAATGAGGAGGTTAGTATTAGATCATTTATTAAAAACATAATGCAACAAAAATAAGGCAACGAACATGAAGCCTGAAACACCATACCCTTTATCATCTATATTCGTTGAATTTTTTTATTTTATATTATGTACATTTAAAACGAAAGAATTCATTTCTCCAAATAAAATGTTCTACATTTTTAATTTATTGGCATTTATAGTTAGGAAAATGTGATCACAAAACAGAATGTGATTAGCAAATCAGAATTTAATCGTTATGCCTAGGAAAAATGTCCATTTACTTTTATTATTTTAATAAATTTTAAATCAATTGGTAATATATACAAATAGGTCGAATATTTTTAAATTTATTACAAAATACTAAATCATCCAACTTAAACATCATATTGTATGGGATATCTGGTTATTTATTCAGCACGTCAAATATGACAATCACAAAATTAGGTTAGGCTGGCTATTTGGAGAGTTAGACAAAATAATATTTTTAATGACCTTGAAGCTGCACAAAGTTCTCTCCCCTTTTTACGATCGACAATTGTTAAAATATCAATTACATTTTTGATAATTTTTATCAAAATATTTGCTCATATTACTTAAAACGTTTACATCCTTATACCCAGCCATACCAGAAAAAACATATTGCATCCGTGTTTTGTCTGTTTTTTGTATTAAATGTAAAGGCTTATGCGACATTTTGTGATTTATGAATTTACAGGTCTGCAAATATTGCATAAAGAGCGGTATCTTACTCACAAAAATGAGTATATTTCCATCAACTCAAAGGATAATCTTATAAAGTTCTTTACACTTTTTAACTGTTGAGTAGATGACACTTGCACTATAGTAATTTTTATCACCGCCCACGCAACCAATATTCGTTTAATTGATTAGACCACGGTATTGGAAAGGTAATTTTAGAACAAGTCAGTGATCAAATAAATGTTAATTATATTACCTGCAATGCTTATGCTAATTAACACACCATAATTTTCCCTCTTTTTACATCAAACGGACCATAAATATTAACGTTTTCACCTTCGGAAAATAGTAAATGAATAATATAAAATTTTACAAATTTCATCAGATTTGCGAACTTCTAAATCATTATGTGGTAGAAATTTTAACAAATTGCAGTTACAATGTCATGCCTACAATTAGACCCAGCTGGATATATTTCCATTTCG
>JAQBSW010002605.1:65000-99834 GCA_029291075.1 Eudiplozoon nipponicum
AGCCGATTGAACAATGTCAGCTCTGCCAAACTCAAAAGGGCGAGAGTGAATAAAGATGTAAGTAGATCGAACCAAGTAAAAAATTCTGAGCAACAATGGACGTGGAATTAGCTAATTCAGGACTACTATATTCGCGAAAACTAAATTCTATTTTAAACGCGTAATTAGGGTTTCAGAAATATTTCTTAAATTGATAAGTGTAATAAACATAATAACAGACAAAAATGTATAGTATATGTAAATTAAAAATAATTTTGCAGGGGGCATTTAGCATTAACGAAAAAAATGATTGAATATTATCACCGATATTTTAATTCCGAAGGCTAATGAGTGCAATAAATTAGGATAAAAAGAGGCATTACTAACAGGAAGATGCCGACTGTAATTAACTCAACTGTTATTATAATCAAAGTTGCGAGCACATCCAGTGAGCTGATTGTAAATACTGGTTACAACTCAAACAATCGGTTATTGCTTAATTATATACATGTTCAATTCAGTACAACTTCTTCAGGTAGCATATTGTTTGTTCCGAAGTAAAGATTTAGAGGTGGGTAGTTGAAATGAAACACATGCTCCAACTGAATAAAATATTAACCTAATGTATAAATTAGTACACAACTGAAAAATGTCTGTCGTGTACTGTTGGGTGTTGCAGTGGTAAGCACATAGTTTCAATCAAAAGCATTTTGATAGTTATCAAAATGAATGAAATCGGTATACTGGATTATTTGTTTATGGCACGTAAGTGAATATTGGCATATCTATGCATAATGGGACCGGTGTATTTATCAAACTTGTAAACCGTATGTTAAGAATCGTTATCACAACTCACACAATTATTAATAGCTTTATAAACTAAATTAGTATTAAGTTCGAGAACACGAAATCTTTCGCTCTTAACAAGATAACATATGGAACGGTGTCAAAATTTATGTCGCTTACAAACGCAGTTTCTCATTGATATACCTAAAAACCGAAATAATAAACCAGTAGTAAAATCCTTATTAAACGAAGTATATATGTATTTCATAGGATTGATTATATGCATGTTTTCGAAGAACTAACTAACATGCCACATCTTTTTAAGTAAGGCGCGCCTATTAAAAAGTGAATTTTCGATAAATTTAGGAATTAAACGAGATAGAAAGCGCAATTTATCAACTAGAACTGAATTTTTCTTATTGTGTATCCATCAATTAATATTAGAATCGTCTCGGCGCAGATATTAACTCTGAAGTATTTTGTTTAGAATAGTCTTCCATCCTAAAGACTAACAAAACGACGTATTCCATGCAATGTTTAGTCTAATACTAACTTATGATTTTTCTAAATATTTTCTTTCTTTGGGAAACACTATGAGATTCATTAAATCAGCTAAGATTAACATTTTCTTTCAAATTTTAAATAGTTGTTATAAAGGGTGAAAAGAATTTTCCAATTTAAGGAAATTGAACCAGGTAAATACGGTTATACGCATTAAATTTTCCGACAGAAGGACATTGAAAAAATACTAAAAAATCATAATGATTATCAATTTGAAATTGATAAGCATCTTTACAACTCGTCTTTTTATGTATCACATGGAATCCTGATGAACATGTAAATATGATCATAACTTTCCAAAGTAAAAATTATTTTAAATAAAAATTTTCAAGTTTCGTTGTGCTGAAATGACATACAGAAATAGATCATTTCGTTGCGCGGAGATTACGTATCACATCATGTATAATAGATCACAAAAGACATCAAAATGGAAAGAAAATTATTCAGAAATTTTTAATGACTAGGTTAGTTAGTGGGAAATCTTGCTTAGACTTTTAGCAAAGGCAGATCAACAGGCAAAATATTCGCATGCTAAACCTTTTCAATTTATTTAACATATCAAAAAAGAAAATTTTAAATTATAAATACTAATGCCATTCTGAGAGATACAGGTAATAACATTTAACTTAAAAAATGGAAGGGGAATAAACAATATTTCGTATAAGTAAGGTTAGCCAATTTGTTCACACTTTGCGCTTAGACAATTATTAGGCCTGCACTGTTATCCATCTGAAATTTATAGTTTTTATATAAGTAATTTGTTGGTTATAAGAAATAAAAGGTAAAATTTCTCCAAAAAATATGAAACGTTTTTTGTGTACTGATTTTTTAATTTTTTTGAGCAATATATAGTAAAGTTTCATTTGGACCAACAATATGAATAGGTAGTAATAAAAGAAGTAGTTCTACGAACGGTTATTTTCTTAATCAATGTCACTGAAGAATCAAAGAAAAATTTAACTGTGTCAACCCCTATGTTTGATAAAAACGTAGTTTGATTTACTAGCAATAGCACACTTTTACTGAAAGGCAACCCAAATTTAGTGATGTTAAGTAACGCCCTTATTTATGAACGGTTCAGAGACAGAAATTAATGCACAATATTGCACAATATTGCCTTTACCAATTAATTTTATTGTGTAACACTTTTCGATTAACCTATGTTATTAAATCCATTTGAGACAGAACTGATGATACATTAGGTATTTATATGGTTATAACTATTACATAAGAAATCATATTTTTTAATTATTTTTAATATTTAATCGATACTAAAAGGACTTCCTTCCGTAAAATATTCTAGAAACACGAAAGAAAAAACTTATTCGACCCTCTGAACTTTCAACAGATGGCTACAATAAATCTTAATTAATGCATTTCTTCAGTTTCCATCTAAGAATATACATTGAAATGACTAACCATCAAATGTGCAATATAGACCATCTCCGTATTCTCATTTATACTGGACAAAACTTCTCGCTCTTCAGTTACATAAAATATACTATATAAGAACAAATATTTTTTAAGAATTATTGAAAATTGAACCACATCTTTACCTTAGCTTTTGCAATTCATGTGAATTTCTACGTCAAATTTTCCTAAATTCTTGCATTATACTCTAATCAAATTTTGAGTTTAAAATGAGAAATAAAACAGGCAAAAAGCATATTCTGTGTTAATTTGAAATGTCGCAATGTATGTAAAAAATGTTCGCCGTTAGATGTATTAAAATGTCCAAAATCATTGTTTAATCCAAATGTAATATCTTTCTGACGATAACAATATAGACATGATGGAAAACAAAGAACAGTAACCGAAATTTGTTTCGACATATTCAAAACAAAGTTTTTATAAATTAACAAATTTAGAAATATCACGCATAATTATTAGCTAAATGATAACATGTTATTGTACCCTATATTTATTGTTTTATATAATTCCTTTCGGGAATAATTGCGTACTTTGAACATCAAAAGTCCAATTATATATATATATGTTGAAACATTTAAACAAACAATTATCAATTTTTAAATGCACACAAATAAAACGTTTATCTAATCACTATTTATTCAAGACTACTGACATTTATATTTTCGAATGTGTTATTATTTTGCATTAAACTATGTGATACAAAAATGTGTAAGCGATGCATTTCTGATTTTATCAACGAAATGTGAAATTTACTGATATTTATATTAGACAAATTTCCGCCGTACGCCAAAGATGAACAAAAACATCGAAACATATTTCTTGAAACTGATGCTAGTTTTGCTATGCAGTACGATTGGTTAACAAATGTATACCTTATTCAAGTATCTTTAATCATCACCCATATTATTACAGATAGTTCGTTAGAAAATGTGTTAGTTACTCTTCTCATTTTTCCTTAACACTTCGCTATATTTATAATCCTCATAATAAAAATTTTGGAAAAAATTGTTAATCTCCGAAACCTTTTTCATACGCTGCCTACTTTTATCACTTCCTCATTAATATATCAATGAAATATTGCTTAAATTAAACGTTTGCTTTTACGATATGAGTGCGATTGAATTAGCCATCCATACATTAATGTTATATAATGTCGAAGTTTCATTTTGTATTTTGCTTTATCCTACATAACTAGGCCCAGTTCAATGAGATAAATTTAACCGCGTACAGTGATCAAGGTTGTGTGATCAGTATTTCTTCAGAGAAGGCTAATAAACCAGCAAGGTAAGCGGATTGACTTTTTTTCAAGTATTCGAATATATGAATTTTACGATATATATATATATATATATATATATATACATACATATACACATATATATATATATATATATTTGAAATTGAGCTTTAAGAAAATTCATTGTACCATTCCGGCGCAAAAATCAAAAAGAAAATTTATCAGATATAAGAAAAGTTTCTTTTCTTACATTTTCTTCTCAAATATCTACTCATGAACATATCTTTACATATAAATTGGAAAGCTAAACAAGATAGAAATATAAGAACATAGAGAGAGTGTGAAAAACGGAAACCAATCAATTGCGTGCGTCACATCCAGTTCAAGCACAATGCTTGTACGTGCTTCTTCTGCTTGCATAAATCCGGCTGCAATTTATTTATCCATAAGGCTTCTTTTGTGGCTAGCTCCCTTTTGTATTTGAATTTAGTAATTACTTTGAATGCTACGTCTGGAGAACATACGTGTGATGTTTCGATGTTGGGTTGCGTAATAGCAGACTTAAATGCCTGTTTTAAATCAAATGGTGAATACACGTCTGCTATTGCGCAACACATCATCGAAACATCGCACGTATGTTCTCCAGACGTAGCATTCAAAGTAATTACTAAATGCAAAAACAAAAGGGAGCTAGCCACATACGAAGCCTTATGGATAAACAAATTGCAGCCGGATTTATGTAAGCAGAAGAAGCACGTACAAGCATTGAGCTTGAACTGGATGTGACGCACGCAATTTGATTGGTTTCTATTTTTCACACTCTCTCTATGTTCACATATTTCTATCTTGTTTTGCTTTCCAATTTATATATAAAGATATGTTCATTAGTAGATATTTGAGAAGACCATGCGAAAGAAAATTTTCTTATATCTGATAAAATTTCTTTTTGTTTTTGCACACAGGAAGGGTACAATGAATATATATATATATATATATATATATATATATATATATATATATATATATATATATATGTATAAATATATATATATATGTATGTATAACTTTATCGTTAAAATTGATAATGAACGCAATTCCTCATCTACACCATTAATTCGTTGCCTTATTTCAAAATATTAGAGTATTAGAAAGTACTCGTTGTTGTATTTGTTTAGAGAACCTTTTTTCATGGTTATATCGATAAATAAAAAACATAATAGTATCTGCCACTTGCTGCACATTTTTGGTTCAATGACGTTGTAAAGTTTAGAATTATAATACTTTTAGTCAAATCCACGTTTGGATTATATTTTACATCAAGTCAACTTTTGATTGCGATAACTCATGTTGGTCATTTTTGATAACTTGTACAAAAAGTTGCTTAATAAATATTAAGAGCCAGACATCGAAGTAAATTACCCCCAATTAATGACAGCACTGTATTTAGATACGGTTTTTAAAGCTAATTGTGTTATTATATAAAGTTACCTATAAATACTTCGGTGTTTTTAATATATAGATTATAACCCAATACCATAAGCACCTTTCTTCAAGCAAAAATTCGATGCACACTTGCAAATTTTAGACTAGTATCAATTATGTATTATCTTTTGCAACAACTACATTTGATTGTGGCTCTATCGCGATTTCTTATTTACGACACAACATGAAATACAAAACATGTCAGAATTTTTAATGATTAATTTCTTAGCGCACCATGGTAACTAATATAAAAGTCGCACTTGAAAACTTTTTTAGTCAATACATATCATTTTTCATTAATGTACCAATGCTTTATTATGCAATGTGTGATTCTAATTATTAACATCTCATTTAACATACATTTCTCAGTTAATTATCTTTAGCTAATAAAGAAATTGTGGTTGTAAGAAATTTCTTTCGTTTAAATTCAACTCCGCATCATATAAATAATATGCTCAATACTTGCGTCAACTTTACCCAATAACCACGACCCATTTGTTTATTTACCAGTATATCATGCAATAGATAATACGCAATATCATTCATGCTGGCAATTATTTAGGCTTCACCGAAGATTCTAAAAACCGTTATGTAACAAATTCTCCATCTTGAAGAATATCATTAAAACTGTACTATATATTTCAAGTCTATCGTGCAAGACATCTATTTCATACAGAGTACGAAGTTTGAAGTTACGCTATCATGTGTAAATTTTAAAAAAAACCAACACACACAACGGATTCCGACCGTATTCAAACATTCTCACGCCTAGTATAGCATATTTTAGACAGATAAAAAAATATTTTAAAATATTTTACAAATATAAATACAGCAGTCATACACAAATACCAGGTTATTGCCTGAAAGTTCTAACCTAATAAATATGGCCATTGAGTGTATTCATAATTGAAGCCGGGTTAGTTAAGGACTCTATCCATTAAAGCAGAGTATTTCTAAATAAATTTAATTGCCTCTAAATTAAATCTGGCTTGTAAATTCTACTGAAAGCGCCTGTAATTTTTCAGTTGGATATGGCCCTCAGTTACCTGAAATTCAGCATGTTCAAACAGTATGCGTTTTTAAATTTAACATGTAGAATGAACAGTCTGTATTAATGAATGTTCATTCTATTATTTGAAGGATTCTACGAATTATTACTCTCTAGTACTGGGAACATTGTACCATCCTATTTCTCCCACATTCCTGACTCCTACTGATGAGTCTCCAGTAATCACGAAACGAATGTGCACGAGTTTATACTTTCCGTCTATGCAGTCTTTGTTTTACCTTTCTGGTCATATTTGAACTAATTTGTTACTAAAAGCTCAACACTTAATACAAAAATGCCTTTTATGTTTGTCTACCGTTTTCTTACTATGCGATTAGGACTTTCAAGCCAGACTTTGTTTTGTTACGGCAACATCCATCTGGACCACGTGAGGATTGGCAAGCAATATTAACTGGGCTTATGTATGGTGGGGTTCCATGTGTTAACACATTGCATGCGGCATACAATATGAAAAATCGACCGTGGGTGGTAAGTATTTGGTCCTCACTTATCCAAATGCAGTCAGTTTTAAATTTTATATAATTGTGGTGTTGAAAGTTACACATGTATCAGTTCGACATCCATTTTTGCTTTTAAATATTTCTCGATTTAAGCAATTAAATCAATGATAAAACATGTGATGTAATTATGCACAAGATTGCGCATTTTAATGTAAGCGATTTATTAATTTAATGATATTTTAAGTTTATTTATCACCATCAGCGTATGTTAGTATATCAAATGTAGGTCTTGAGAATAGCGTTAATTAAGCGCTAGAAGCTTACATGTAAAAAACTGCCTGCCAATAATCGTGTGCATTAAAACTGTGTATTATTGAACAGAACGAATGTAATTGGATTTTCCTCAAGTTATTTCAACAAATTAAATTTTTAATTGCAATTTTATGAATTTGAATCAACGTGTGAAATTTTCCCAGTGAAAATTAACCATCAAATTTGGCGGGAACTGCCATAAAACTTATACTTATTAAATGAACCTAAATTAAGCTCTATATTCATATCCAAAATATCGATACACAAACGATTTCCTACAAATATTATTGCTTATGAATATTAAAACAAATGTCAGTTGCTAGCCTATATTATCCCTTAACGAGATTCTTATTCAATATTGGCCAGACTTCAATGATATGAATCTGACAGACAAATTTTTTATCTTTCTAAATGATTTTGCATAGGCAAATAAGAGTATTGGACGGCTCTAGATAAGGTTTAGCAACACCCTGAAGAAGACTCTAAATAATGAAATAAAACTCACAAAATAAGAGGAGCTGTACTTGGTCTTTCCTCAGTGTACATAAACACTACATTGGCAGCTTTCTACGCAACATTTCCATAAATGAATAAAGAACAATAATTGGTACATAAAGGCATCCTTTTACTATATGACTTCATACTTCACAGTGTTGATTATTATCGTGTTCGGATGAATAAATGGCATCAATTCAACCGGGTTCATCTCGTTTTAAAATTGATCATCAAAATTAAGCTGGACGAACTTACATAATTGATATTCTGTATTTTTGAATAAATAAATTCATATTACGTCCGTTTGGTCATAAATATAATATCGTTCTTCATAAAGAACAACATGAGAGACTTTTCGTTGAGAATTTCGGTTTACATAGAAATACATTCTTTTCACGCAATATGTTGAACGACTATATTCCACTGCGCAAGTGTACCACTTACTTGAATACTAATATTTCCTTTGATATTTCTCCCTAAATACTAAAACAACTTTATCCCAATTCATATTTTTATGAAAAACGAGTAGTAAATAATATTTCAAAAATATCAACTGCATATATTTTTAACAAAAACGCACGATTGCTTTATTTTATATCGCTGTAAACTAGAGTTTACGGTTAACGTGATTTTTTGTGTTCTTTTTTAATTTTTTAATCCATACTAGTAGCGCTTCTGCTATGTTCAAGTTTCCCATACCAGGCAGATCAATACAGAAAAGTTAGCCTAGCCCAGTATTTATCCCGTACACGGAATTGGAAATTTTGTGTAAATTTGCAATCTGCATTTAGGTATGAATGTCATGGTTATGCGGCAGTGACTTATACGAAAATTGTGCTGATGTAATGCTGTTTCTAAGTAAACAATTTTGCTTAAAAGTTAATTTTCACCTTTCACATAGCATAACTTGACTCTAATTTTTGTAATTACAATATCGTTATGAAATTTCAGGTAAATTTCAATATATCGCAGTGGTGACTTCTTATTTAAAATTTGTCGATGTTTGAATGTGTGACGATGTGTGGGTGTGAAGTTCAATCTAAATTAGTAACTAAGTTTTGTTTTAAATTACATAACTTGGGTTAAATGAGAATACAACTTAGTCAATTAGAATCACTTCTTCTAAAAATACGTGCAAATTGATACGAAATGGATGTCCTACATATCAAACAGTCAAAATTTGAATGCAAACTCCCCATTCAATCAGACGAAGTATTAAAAATACTTTTAAATAAACGTGTTTTTGGTGTTTATGCGTATACTTTATAAACGTATAAGCTTACCCACTGCAATTTCAATTTGGCTTTCCTATGAAGAATAACTCGGGAAAGCCAAAAAGCATATTCGATATTATGGAAGCAAAGATCCTATTAATGCCTTCAGTTGTCCAAATGAAAATATATTTTAACAAAGGTTATTATTCAATCTTGCTAAGTCATGATTCAAACGGAAACCATATTTCTGCGTTCCAAATAATTTTATATAATTTGCTATTTGATCCAAAATAGACTACTTGCCGTAGTGTCCTTGAAAGACAAAATCAGATCGGAACCCGTCAAACAGTAATCAACGGTAGTTTCGTTTTGCCGTGATACTGGTCATAAATTGATTTTGGTGTCCTTAAATAGTCTACAATCTTGATGTAAATTTATTTTGTCACCACCTGTGCAGTCATCGATTGACAAAAGCTATAAAATATTAATTTACAAAAAGTTTCAATTAAGTTCTACCTTCGGTTTTATATAAATTTGATAACTGCAACACACAAAAAGACTACTTAATCTATGAATTTGGCTCATTAAAACCGCATCTATGCTTTCTCAAATTTAGTTTTACACAGTATTTTCATTCAAATGGCTTGATTGCCATAGTGTTCCATATGGACAAATGAAGACCAATAGGCGTACCTCTCTAAAAATAACGATAATTAAATTATGATTTGTAACAATTTTAAGGTGAAATTTTGTATATCTTGTCTGAATTGGGGTATCAAACTAGTTCAGCATTTTATCCGTGTATAAACAAAGAAAAATAGGCTTTCATCATAAATGAAGCAGATGAACATATATTTTTAGAATCAAGATTTAAGTAAATATCAGATATTACTCCTTCTCTTCCTATTGTTCTTTCTTTTTTTATGCATAAAAATATGTTATACTTTAAATAAATCTCAATTTTGACAAACACTCCACGTAGATGGTTTTATTTTGAAAAATATGCTAAATAAAGACGTTAATTTTTATTATTTTGCATTATATATATAAACATATATACACATAAAAATATATATACTGAAACCAGTTTTAAAATGATATTAATATTTTGTTATAACAAAGTTGTTAGACGTGAATTCCAAAAATGTTTACCGCCTTTATTTGTTATTTAAAATTTATTTTTCGAAAAACAATTTGAATAAGTGTGAGTCAGTTTATTGTGAAATAATGATTTCGAATAATTTCGTATTCTTTAAAATACGCCTTCATAAACGTGCGCTTTTTAAATAATGCGTGCCTACTAAAACACATTACGTGGACGATTTCTAATGCATAAATCAAAATAACCCTGATAAAACATCAATTGTCAATTCTCTAAAAATCCGTTGTAGTTTACAAATTTAGATGCGTGTCGGGTAGCATTAATTTTAGATTAAAATATATCAATTTTACTGCAACACTTGCTACACAGAAATCCAGCTGCTTGAAAACATCATCAATTTGGAAGTATTCTCTAAAAAAACAAGGAACAATTCCAATTTAAAAAAGTCAACTGCTATACATAAAACAAAGTCATAAATATAATTATAATTATACAAGAGCTTTTATCTAAGTAGCAAGCACACGATATCAACTTTTAAAAATTCCACATCTGATGAAAAAGAATCACCGAATATTAAAACAAACTGGAAAATGACTGAAGGAAATCTAACTTCATAGACATCGTCGTTACTATCCCCATCAATGCCTGGAATGGCACAAATAGTAAAGCAACTTAAACTCAAATCTGCGCTTAACTCCCGTGTTTCCAAGGGGCATATTAGCACACCCCAGGAACAATGTAACTTGAAGATTAAATACGGTCAGTCACATTCGTACAACAACAACTAAAGAAGCGAAAGCCTGACAATAATATAGTCTAACATCTTATTTATTTATTAAGAATCACCCTCAACTTCAAACAGATAGTTGCACTCCAATACCCAAAAGTCAAAAATTATGTTAGCACCATAAATGTATACGAATTCTGTAAACATATTAAAATAAATGAAAATAAGGTTATTGCTCACTATATAAATAAAATTGAATTCCTTGAACTTTATTACCGAAGAATTGTATTTTGTCTTATGTATCCAGGAATTAATTTATCCCATGTACCCACAACAAACTTACTATAATTTATTTACGTTTTAAAAGAAATTAATTATGGTGATTCTGGGTATTAAATAATTAACCCAGGATTGTTACTAATTCTGCATTTCAATGTAAAAATTTGGCGACACATTATCGGTTTCCTTCATCCGAACATAAGTCAAAGACAAAATTGACATGTGCTCGAGTATTTTGTCTTTGTATTGTCATGAGATATGGACTCATAAATGGACTCGGAAAGGAGTCGAGAAAATCTTCCACTGACAAGAAGTACGGGGAACATTCGTGTGGAAATCAAAATTCTGTAATTCTGTATTAAAGTATTTCAATTCAATTAGTACACGAAAGAAATAGTTAAACGTATATTTATGCGGATTGTAAAGTTTCGTCTTCAAATCAATTTAAATAATTTGCATAATATTTTATCAGTTTAAGAATTCTACAGATTACGCTTTGTAAATCAATAGAATTATTCCCGTTTTCATTGTTATATTATGTCATTATTTCAATTACATATTTGATTGGTTTTTCATCTTATATTATTTTAACAGTTTGCCCATCTCCTCTTACTTCGAAATCGTTTGGGAAAGGAAAATTTCCCGTTAATAACACAGACATATCACGCAAGCAACAGAGATATGGTCAGTAAATTTTTGTTTTATTAATTAATTATATTATCTTCGTTAAAATAATTTATTTAATGATATAATCACTAGTAAATTTTCCGAAATATTAATAAATTATTTATCTAAATCCAAGTTTCGAGTTTGATATAAACATCAATCTCCTTATACATAAAAATTTAAGTAAATATTAAACATTTTATAAGGTAGTAAAGACAAGTCATTTAGTAGAAAGTTTTACTCCTTATTGGGAACTCCTTAAGTACTGGTCTGAATTTGCTGAGGACGAGAATTTAATCAGAGACTTTGTTCACTGGGCCACCCGTGACACATAAAACACTCAAGTTTATGCTATCTACAAACTTATGTTTTTGGTTATACTTTCCTTCGGTTGGACACAATGACACTTGAGGAAGTTACATTGAATTGAAGTATGATGACAGGATTTCAATTATGTATATACTGTCAGTATAAACACAAGATTGCATCAGGTAGCAAAGACAATTCATCCAGTAGACCTGTTATGTCCTCATTGTGAAGTACAGTTTAGAATTTTCTGCAATTGGGAATCGAACGACGGTCTTATATTTTAGGTTGTGAGAATTTATATATTGTGCCACCTGTAGCAGGTACTACACGCAAGTATAATTTAGATACCCTTAACATTTTTGATTAAACTTACCGTACGTAGGAACCTATTTTTAGTCCTTTTTAAACCTAAAGTTATAATTAACCACTGGTGCAATTTATAGACTCTCAGATTCCGAAGCATTTTTGTCCCGGTTCGAGCTTCGTTCACGGAAAATACTGGTTAGTACTTGTGGAATTCCAATAATAGCGAAACAGGTCTATTAGATGAAATTCCTGGGCTACCTAATACTATGTTGAGTTTATACGGATAAATTATTCATATATATATATATATATATATATATATATATATATATATATATATATATATATATAAAGCATGCAACATCTGCATAGGCCCATCTTAGTTTCATTTTTTATTTTTGCATTTATTAAATCATATTCTAGTTTATCATTACATCTTATTCGCGGTCATTTATTTAAGTTAAGAATAATTTCCATTTAGGTCAATTAATCTAGTATAACTCTGTCTGTTTTATTTGTACACGCAGTCATTCAAAAGTAATCTATTTTATTATAGCATAGTGCTGACCTGTGGCTGTAGTCAGCATCTCTTTATGACCAATCGCAAATACAGACAACCGATGGCTTGTTATACAGTGTGCTGCCTTAACCCGATTAACTGTTATTACTAAATTGTCCAATTATTTGCTGTGCCCTATGTAGTGTGCGGTTCATCACACGCACAATTTAACTTTACCTCCACTATTCAACAAATCACAGACAGACTATTTCTCATAATTTGCATTCTCATATAATGTAAGCGTGTTTTCTGTGTCATAATCATTGAAGTCAGATTACCATTAGTTTCATTTATTCTTGTCTCTAATTAGCACATGGGAATAATTATACCATGTAATATGTTTAATATACGTTTGTGAACCATAATTTTTGTTCGGATATTCTTGGAATATTTTCGAAAAAAGCTGTAGATTGAAGTAAAAATAGCAAGTAGCCTTTAGATTGGCCAAAGCTTGTTGGGATTGCAGAGAAACTTCTAGCACAAGAAAGCCTGTTAGTTTGTCGATCGCGTCAGGATTTACTGTGTTGAATGTTATACTTGGCACCGAACAAAAACTCGAATCTATTACTCATGTTTGCCAGTTATTTATATTTTTCGAAGTTATTGTGATTTGTTTTAATTAATCTCGCCCCTGTTAATGGATGAATTACGTGAAATCTATTTTAAAAACATTTATTTATCTTCCTGCCATACGACGTCCTTTGCCAAGAATCGGAATAATATCTTTCTACATATCATAATTGCATTTAAGCTCAGCAAGCATGTTGAAGATAAAAAGGGACACGTATGGGTCAACTTATCGTTAAGAAAATGGTTTTTTGTTGTCTACGTTCAATTTAATCGCACAAGGTTATTTTCAAAAATGAATTATTTTGCTCAAGCTTTTGATTCAATAGCATAAAAATTTTAATAACAGGGAAATTATTTGAATTTTTGCTTTCCGCGTCGATTTACATGCTAAGGGTTTTGTACTTTACTTTAGTTTGGACATTAAATTCCAGACAATTCCAAAACGTCTGCTAACGACAAACTTTTTTATTGAGAATCCAAATAGACATCAGTATAAATCGCAATCACAACTATAATTCCACATAGAATTGGCCAAGCTATACATGGAAAAAATTAAATACCACACTGTATCCTTATGATTTATTTTTAGAAATAGTAATTTTTAAATCTGAATAGCATTATAGATTCATAGATGACATGCCAATAGGAAACGGAAATGAGTTGTTAATATATCAGGAATATAAGATATTTTTAATAACTGACTTCAACTGTTTGAAAAGAATTTATCATAATTAGTCAGTTTTTCAGGAAAATACAAAATTTAAAACTGAAATATGTTGTTCCATTAGATTTCTTCTTGTAAATACAATACATATATCATACATCATATCTAAATAATTAAAGCAAAAAGATTTCGCTCTTATGCGCTATAAATATTTTTGTTCATTCACTATTGCCTTATAGTATTTCTTGTTCCATCCATGTTAAGCTTAAAAAATGTTAATTGTACGTTGTTTTCTGTTTTACCAGAGTTAAAATTTAATCACGATTTTAAATTTATTCTCTTATCAATTATATAATAGTGCAAAAAAAAGGACATCAATTGAAACGATTTCCGAAATATGATAAGTTGCCTATTTACACGATAAAAGATATTGGTTAAAAATCCAAGTATAAAAAAAGCTATTTTGATAAAGTAATTTTCTCTTGGATTGACAATGAAAATCCTTAAGACGTAATTAAATTCCGATCTATTAAATTATGCATATGCTTGCAAAATTATTTTTTATCAAGCATAATATAAACAAAAGATGTAGAATCAAATTATTTTTATTATTGGACTGAATATCAAAAATGTGATGATGCATAGGTACGTCTTTACGGAAAATTAAAAGATATAAATTTTAATGATTAGATTAAAAGACAACGTTAAATTATTTGTAAAGTTAATTTTATTATATAATACTTTCATGTTCTTAAATTTAAAAAATGTTAGCACTGTCTGCAGCCTAACTGTACTAGGCTACTTTTAGCTTATAGATTCTTAATAGATAAGTAACTATTATTTCTTCAATTAATTTTTACTCGACATTTCTGCAAAGGTGGTGGCGCCAGCGTTTCCAGTTGTCGTCAAGATTGGAATGGGTCATTCAGGCGATGGAAAGGTAAGTAAAATACCAGATTTGAAATTTTTATCAGTAACATTATGTTTCCAATCGGAAAACTGATACAGAAGCAAACAAATGAGATATTTTCTTGGTTAATGGAAAAGAAATGTCTGCTCCTGAAAATGTCATTCCCATTCACATTTTGCTTATGTTTATTGTAAATTATCATTTTTACGAATACAGTTAATTAACGTTATCTCATTTAACTACACTGCTTGCAGGAATGTTATAATTCATAAAGATTTAAAAAATTATTACATGATATGATATTTAAATTACAAAAATTTTCATTCTCTCCATATTTGCAATTTCTTTTACAGGAGATATGAAAGAAAATGTATGTTTTGTTTTGATAGTAAAACAGTATACATTTGAAGTTGCACACAAAGATGCATATATTAATCAAAACTGTTGAAACATGGATAAATCTAACAAAGCGCAATTTTACCTAGGATTTGTAAATCCCCATGTTAATCCCATTTCACGAACAAATTGTTTATGCTTGCATATTTCTGGACAATTTGATTTATTGAAATCGCTTCAAAATAAGCAAGCATACTGACACGCCTAGCTTACATCAAAATTGAAAAGCGCTTCTTTGGCATTTCACACGTGTTATGGGACAAATTATGTTTAGCTATAGACGTACACTCGACACCATTCATATTTCGCTCCAACCAGGTAGTTATATGCTTCGACAAATGTGGATTTAATATTTTATTGTTTTTAGCATTCCTGGTAAATAATGATGACAACCAATGTTAGTTTAGTGTGCAGTTTGTCGATTTTTGCCACAAGACTCCAAATTGGTCACAGTCAATGAAATAGCTCACACGGCTGCGTTACGAGAATTGGTCAAAAACCGTCATCGTGTTATATTTTCACCGGGTAAAGAATCTGGTCTGGTCGTCATAGATCGTGATTGTTATGTTAATAGAGTCAATTAAACAATCAATGTTTGCGCTGGTGGTGGTAACATTTTCTAAATTCAAGTTTGCAAGTTTGAAATAAACACTAATCCTATTGTATTTAACCAGTCAAACAACATAGTAAAACTACAGTCAATCACACTTACTGACGTGTTACTTCCTTCTATGATCATCATCAAAGTACGATAAAAAACTGACTGGCAAGGATCAAACCGCAATGCATACATATAGAAAGAAGAATTAGATATGCATCTCTTACCTCTAGTAGTCTCGTATAGGTTTTGCCTAACTGAAAATATCGGCTGCACAATTTCTATTCAGTCACGAACATAAATATTTTATAGCTTTCGCCACATAAATATGGGTAATACAATTAAAAGTTCAATGATCGCGTAGGTGGCGGTAACAATTTTTAAGCTTAAAAACAACTGTATTTAACCATTTTTCCAAAAACATTTTAAAACTACCTTCAGCCCAACGTACTGATGCGTTTCGAATTTAAACAATAATTATCAGAGTACGAAGGTAAACTGACCAGACCAGGACCAAACCACAATGAATATATGGAAAGTAGAATTATATGTATACGCGACTATTCGAAGTGAGATCTGCGTATCTAATTCTGCTTTCAATATATATCAATTGCGGTTTGATTCTCGCCAGTGAGATTGCGGTCGTAATCTGAAGGTCGAAACGCATCAGTAAGTGTGCTGCGGTAGATTTTCTATGTTGTCGGACTGGTTAAATGCAATTGGAATTGTTTTCATTGCAAGTTCGTAAACTTGATTTGAAGTCAATTACTTGATTTCAGGTTCACAATTTAAAATTGAATTTAGGTTTGATACGATAGAGAAAAGAGAGACAGTTAGTATAGCGGAGTTATCGTACTTTCTACAAGACGGAAGCATGACACATGTTAAAAACAAACAATTGAGGTCGGTTGAGACACAAATATTACATTTTTACGCTTTGCTAAAGACAAACAAACTTGGTGTTCCGTTGAGACCAATTGATTCAATGACAAATACACCCACGCATGAATTGGCGATATTGTTGGCTAACCTATTAAAGCCGGTGATAAATCACCTATATGTGTACCGTTTGAATGACTCCATTTAATTGCTTGAAATAGTGTAAATTTGAACGTTAAAATTCCTTGAAAGTGTTCGTTCGATGTTGGTCCTTACTTACTAATGTTCTTTTAAATGAAACTGTTGAGTTTGTATGCCATTTTGACCAGTATAATAACCCAAATTTTAAACTGAGTTACACTCAGTTTTAAAGGTTGTTGTATTTCTGTTGTTCAGATATTCAATTCACTTTTAATGGCCAAATATACAGACATAAAGATGGTCTATGAATGGGTTTTGCTCTGGCTCGCATCATGGCCACTATACATATACGCATGTTCAAAGTAATAACAATCATATATTAAGTAATGTGAAACTACAAAACTGTTAGTTCGATTATGTATATTTAGTCTGTGATAGTCGTAGGCATGCCGGAGAACTGCTTAATAAACTCAGTGAATGGTATCCAAATATTAGATTTTCAAGTGAAAACGGAATTGATGATATTCAAGCTTTTCTTGGTGTGCTTCTTAAACATAAATATGATGGCTATTGCATAGAAGAGATAATCCATAAGAAATCATAAATAAATATAAAATATTGCTAATTTATTATATATATATATACATGGTTTTGACACAGATATTTAAATGGAGAAATTAATTTATACAGGATATGAGTATTAATGTGTATTTGGTTGAGAGACGTTTCGTTAGTGTAGGCTCCGTATTCGGTCTTGTCCAAACGATAGAATAATACTATATATTCTTTCAACAGTTTTATTAACCTCTCTCTGTCTATAACCTATTGCAAACAGGATGGGATTAGGTAAACTGGGGTATTTGAGGATTACTGCAATATTGAAATCAAAATTTTGTTGATCCTTCTATGCGTCCGGAACAGCAATTAAAAATATAGACATCATGGATAGGCGTGTATGTCAATCCATAAGGTTTGCTTATAGTTATTCGATAAATGTCACTTTAGTAGAATACACATATGTGTTTATAGGTGGTTGTGTGCGGGGAGGGGGACAGGGATAAGTTTTTGTATACATTTGAGTATTAGAGACTAGGTATGAAGACCGGATATTAGGAAGACAATAAAAAATACTTTTGGAATTAAAATAAATATAAATATATCTGTCTTGAATGAGGATACCACATTTGCCACAAGTTGTGTTTTATTCCTGTGCGTATTGTGTCAACCCTGAAGATGGGACTGGAAATTAGGTCCCGAAAATTTGGAAAAAGAAGAGTGGAAAATCTTGTTCCAACGTCATTTTCAAACAATCATCTGATGAAAAACTTAAAAAAGAATGGATAAGTAAAATGCGGTCAAATCCACAATTCAAGGTGAAACCAATCATTTTAAGCCGCGTCGAAACATATCTTGTATGGATGCGATCTAATCTGTCATTTTTCCCTAAAGGATTTTATAATACTCGAGATCAAGGTCCTATTGCAAGCTCGTACTTATGCGTGACAAGTAAACACAAAACTAATGCGTGAATGTCGTAAAGCAAGATTTTCTGCCTCTTAGTATAAAAGTATGCACCAAAATACGCATTACCTATAAAGCATTTTCGGTTCCTAATTTCTGTGAGCTTAAATTATCTTTCGAATTTTATATTACGGCCCTATATAAAAAATCAACATAACTTTTGCCAGTTACGCAAAAAAGTAAAATTCAACACACAACTTGCATTTACGCATTATGACGTTTCTTGATCATCATCGGAGTATCAAGACTACCGATAATCAAAAAGTTGTCCCGCATCGTTATCATTATAAAACGCATTGTTTCATGTAGTAAACAATAGTTAGACTGTTTCACAGCTATTTAAATATTATTGATGTTTGTCTAAAGCTTATATTCTTTATTTAGCCAAAAGGATCATTTTGTTTAGATGAGGAAACACGCAGCTGTGGACTAAAATATTTCGAATAAATGCCTTTGTTATGTACTTTAGCTATTAATTCATTATTTTAGTCAGCATATGCAATATTAAAATCTCATTTTAAATCATTTTATTTTGAGACTAACTTTAATCTTGCAAAGAAATAAATTTCATTATTCCTGCAGAGTAGAACCAAAATGCAATATTTAAACTACGGCTAGTCAATAATTCTGTAAACGCCCCAGCTGCAAGTAAAAGCCATGCGACGACACAAAATGTTAAACAATTCGTAGATAATGAGAAAAAATTACTGTTTGTAGCCCTTATCAGGGCCGGAATTGCGTTCTCTGGCAAATGCCAAGAAAGTTTGGAAGTGTTGCAGTGTCTAGAAATACTCCACTTGAGGCTAGCTCTGGTGATCCTTAGTGTGAATGCCCCGGGATAAGTAAATCTGTCGAAACCAGAGAGGTGAGTTGATGCTCCAAGGCTCAGAATTGTCTTGTTGGAATTGCAGAAGACTGTAGTGGCTGGCACATGTAGAATTCCCATTAACAGATAAACGATCACGTATGACTAGTTCTGCAGCAACAAGAAGATTGGTATGACTGAGGTCCAAATGTCAAGATGACACAGCGTGATAAACTCAAGTCCGGAAATCAGCCTAGATAAACAGTCAAATAGAAAGAGTGACAGCAATCACACTTATATAATACATATACTGATTATTGTAACTTGCAAATAAAAAGAGCCGCGAAATGTGTATTATTTTTTTAAACCTATTACTATTAAGGATAAGCCAGTATATTTAAAATTATTTGAGAAAAAGAATTTTGCTTCAGATAAGAGAAAATCATAATTGTTTAATAACAAAAATTGACGTAAACAATTTCAGGTTTAATATAATTATGATTATGAATTACAATAAGAATAGAAACAACAATATTGATAATAGTAGTTTTTATAAATTTTAATTTAAAGTTTTTAAAAATTGTTTGACGGATTTAAATTTTATATTAATGATAGTATTTTTTAAATTATTGCTCAGATCATATAAAATATGATGCAGTTGACATGTTAGTAAAATAAATTTGCTGAAAAATATGGAAATTTACCAAGATTCAAAATCGTTACTATAATTTTATATCGGTTGTTCTGTCGAATTTCCATTTGTCCTGGAAAAGGTTTTAAGACGATTTCACTTAAAGCTGATCATATTTTATCAACAAATCCTAAAGAATCTCAGGCAATCATCTCGGTGCTTTAAAGGAAGGACTGTTATCTTTTGAAATTTAAAATTTATTGGCCAATTGTTCCTCTTGACTTGAATACGAAATATATTTAAAGAAGTTCTGATCTTCCATTAACGCAATACATATCCTCACGAAGTCAGTAATGTTTGCTTGTAAAATTTTAGTTTCTATGAGAAAATTTTATTGATTGATCGCTTGTGGCAGCTTTTCTTAGTCGTTAAATTCAATTCTTTAAAATGGATAAAAAATTTAGAAATGCGTATAAGCAGAATACATTATATAAGCGATAAAAGTAAAATAATGTCACTTCATATTATTTTTCCTTGGTTGTTGCGTCTATCCTTCAAATCATAAAATCAATTGTAAATTTAAAAGTGTATTTTTTCGTATTTCTAGATTTCGACTACATCTATCAATCAAGCGATTGAGGATTTTAAATAATTTGATAGGTTTTTCGCTATTCATTCGTATTTTCGATTTAATTCATGAATATTTTTTCCGTCCGGTATTACTTGACAAGTTAATTTTTCCTCCACATTTTCCACCATTTATATTTTTTTAACGTTGATTGCATAATATTCACAATGAATGATAAATTTCACTGTTTTATTTTTTATTATCGAGTTACACATCATGTTTATAGTAATTTTAGTGTAATAAGTAAACTTTGAACAAAATCAGTATAATAATTTTCACAACATAAGTTTAATTCTTAAGATTGCTTCTAAAATCCAATTCAAATTATGTTTTGTCCACCTTTTCATGCTATAGATCAAAACTCAATATCTTATAAAAGATAAATAATGTAATCAAAAGTTGATATTATTGCGAGATTTATTAATATCCGTGCATAATATAAATGCGTGTTACTCATCCTTTCCAAATTCAGAAAATTAGCTACGAGGCATGAGCAAACTCAGAAAAGTGGCATTTATGAGACTATCAATGTATTTTTGTCGTTGCTAATTTAATCGATCTCCGTTAATTTCATATACGAATGATATTGCTTCTGGTTAATGGCAAATACCTCATCAAGAAAAATTCCGATTGACTGGGTAAGCAAGAAAATAATAATCAATTATTGATTAGTTAATGCATATATCGCCTTTGAAGTGACCATGTGTTTGAATGCGTATATGTTTGACTGGAAATAACACGTTGGTAGGGAAGCAATAAATCGGTTGCTGAAACAATGTAAGCAACTCATACCATTTTAAGTAATGCTTAAATGTTGTTGTACCTTGTGCAGCGCTGTTTTTTTCTTGCTTTTACCGCATTTTGCTTGATAGTACTCGTAGGTCAGTAATATCTTGAATACCTTACATTTTCAGATGCACAGTTTTTTTGGCATTGATACATGAATTCTCACGTGTCCCTTCACTATGACGCCACCTATTATCTGTTTGACTGAAAATGACATTGGAACCAGTTTTTCTAATTTTTTCCCGAATTTTCGGAACCCCTTTCCCAGTCCCATCGTTAGGGGGGGCACCATACTCACAGGAAAATTACATATTATATATATATATATATATATATATATATATATATATTAATCATCACTGTGTATCGATATTGTATTGCACTATCTAAAGCTAACAGGTACAAATATTTTGAATAATGAAATCAAAGCAAAAAATAGCTTCAGTTTCGCAAAAATTACTTTATTTTATTCATATAGTTTTGTTACTTTGCTTCAAATCTTCTTTACAGATGCGGATTGATAATCCGAGCGCGTTTCATGATTTTACTACAGTTTTAGCCATGACAAAAGACTACATCACCACGGAGCCATTCGTGGATTCGAAATGTGACTTGCAAATTCAAAAGATTGGCACCTACTACAAAGCCTTCGTGTAAGATATTTACTGTTTTAATATTTTTAAATATTATATGTTATCAATTATTTGATTGTGCAAAAAATGAAAGCCAAGCGATTTCTGGAGGACTTTCTTTCAGGAAATAGTTAAAGATTTTCTATATGTGGTATGTATGTTTCAGTTAGAATATGAATTAAATAGTTATCACTATTTAGCACAGCACTACAACAAATTGAAAGCCGCGGATCGTTTCAAGAAATTTATGTACAAAACCCTTCGTTATTTGTGGCTTCAATTACCTCTGTTATTATAATATGCATTGATATTAAACTAAATGTCTGTCACGAAGCATTTAAGCAAGCTCCAAATAATTAGTGCTGCAGGTCTAGATAAACTAAAGAAATGTTTTCATACATCATTAACATAAACATCAGTTAATTTTCCAACCTTTTCAATTGATTATCGCAAAAGTAAAAACGCACAAAATCATTTATAAATGGATAGTTTTTCCTTTATGGTCTGACAAGTAAAAAAATAGATGCCTGGCGTTTATTTATAATTCTGAGATCTTTATTCGTCTATTGCGCAACAATAACTCACAATGGAATAACTATTGATTATTTAACAAATTCATCATCGATTCATAAATGGTTTGGTGAATAAATTGGTAAATTTGACGAAAATTTATTTTAACTAACAATCATTTAAATGATAGAGGTAAAGATTCTTACGGGAAATAAAGCTTTAGTTGTTTAAAAATACTCTTTCAGTCATTTTATTGAATATTTAATATAAATTCTGAAAATCTAAATACAAGATATAAAAATTTTGTTTGAAATTGACAACTTAATTTTTTTTATCAACACCAAATAAATAAAAGAAGCTAGAACTCCAGTTAAGATACAATAGAAATGAACCCTTTATTGAAATCGGCATTGTGTGCCTCTTCAATTACCAGACCGTGGTGACAAGTGAAGCCTCATTGTTAACGGTGAAACTAAATAATCTTAATATAGAGTAAGATCTATTTAAATCATTGCTTGTGGAAACCAAAATTGATATCATTTTTGCGGCTCCGTTAGCCGAAGAGGGGGACGTAAGTCGAAACGCGTCAGTGCGTTGCGGCTGGCGGTAGCTTTGTTATGTTGTTCGACGACTGGTTAAATACAATGGGATTGGTGTTAACATCAAGCTCGCAAACTTGATTTAAAGAAGAGTTTGAAAATATTCATTTTCTCAACACTATCACTGGCAATATTCTTTCATGTGCCCAATCAAACTACAGTAAAATTTGCACGAGGGAAATTATTGCATTTTATCGTATTTCAAATAAAAATGCTTGAGTGTTGTTATTTTAAGTTGTAAGCATGCGCTTCTTACTATTTTTTATCATGCTCGTGTATATCAATTAATAAAAAAATAAGCTTTATTTTTTCTGCTTTAATCATTGCTAAAATATAAACCATAGGAGGAAATCAATATCCGGAAACTGGAAAGTCAACGTAGGGGCTTCAATTCTTGAAAAAGTTGCACTCACTGACAGGTAAGTATTTTTTTATATTCGCATTACATAACGAAGTGTAAAAACTTTAATTTTAGATCAGATACAATGAAAATAAAGATTATGTGTGTTAAACTAGCACAAATTCCATAAAAGCAATCAGTTCAAAATCATAAAAACCACAATTATTCACACTAACTTTCTAGTTTTAAAAATTCTCATGTCCATCATCGTAGAGTAGCAAAAAACTAATAAAAATCAATCCTTAATGACGATAAGTATTCTTGTTAAAGAAAAGAAGCATCTGTTAAATTTTTATTTGAATATACATTCTATTTTATTAGAATAACATATGCTTAATTTCTGTACGTTCACAAACATAACGGTTGTTTAATCGAAATTTATGTCAAGTCAAATTATCTTGATAAAATATATAAGTGAGAGCCGATTCTTTGTGCACGAAATATTGCACGCGCAAAGCGGTTTGATCCTAATTAACCAGATATTTTAACTCCGTCAGATTATACAATAGACTTTTTGTTGTTATGCAACGAGTTTAATGAAAATGTATTTCAACGTTTTCATGCTCTAAAATCTAATTTGTTGCTATCTTGGCCTATTTGTTAAGCCAGAAATATTTTATTTGTGAGCACACATTTCAAATTGTACATTGCTTATAATCTGAATGTCCTAAGCAACTGATAGAGTATAACAAAATCTTTGATTGGCTTATTGGATTTTTTTCCATTTGTATTTATATTAACTCTCGTTTAACTTTTAAAAAATCATTGATTGCGCCGATGCTGATAAAGTTTATTTACATTAGGTTTGCGAGCTACAGATAAACACCAGTTCCATTGTATGAAAGCAGTCGTACAACATAGCAAATCTATCCTAAGTCACACGTATTTGCGGTTTTGACCATCTATAGTCATTATTAGAACAAAATGTTGAAAAAACTAACGAGCGTCCAACCGCTATTCATATAAAGGAGAAGAAAAATAAGATGTGTTGATCTTGACTGGAAGTATCGGCTGAACAATCTCTATGCGACCACGAACATTAACTTTTATCAGCTTTCGTTGCACATCTGCAAATTATACAATTCAAGAATCATTGGCTAGATAACCTGATTTTCTTTACACAATTTTGGCCACTGTCACTTTATGACAAAATCCTTCAAGTAATGAAGCCTCATTATTTATTTTTAACTTCTTCATTTATACTATCAGGTAGACCTCTTAACCATAACTTTTCATTAAATACGTGTGCACCGTGTGTGTTTTTGCACTTGTCTACACGTATTCACTCATCCAAGTCAATTATCAGTAATCCAGTAATACCTTTTATCGATCAAATATATATATGCAAATTTGTATTAGGTACTGCATACCTAGTAACAAATTGGTTCAAATAGAACCAGAAATATATACAAATGTTAGTATGAACGAAAAACATAATCTCGTGTACACATGATTTTCGTGCTGAATGGCGACTCATCAGTAGGAGCCGGCACTAAATCCTGACCCCTTCATATATTTGGTCTCGAAATGCGAGATAAAGTGGAAATTAAAATGGCTCATACGAATGTGCAATCAAGCGGTAATGTAATTAACTTTATATAAAATGTTTGGTAATGTGACTTCAAAACCAGCTTACTATATTTAACCTATAACGGTGCATTAGATAAGCGTCCGCCTGTCTTTGTTTATTTTTTGTTTCAGGGCTTGGAAGTAATCAATTAAATATACTTAAATACACGTTAGTTTTCAGATAATTGAGCTAAAGTCATTACTGTCAATTACGCATTACCCACATCAGACTTACTTTTTAACGCTTACTTTGTTAATGAAGTATTTACAAATGGCATCCAGATAAGAAGGAAAGATATTGTGAATACAGCGCTCGCAAAACCTTTTCATGATAATTAATTCTGAGTTAGTCAAATAATAAATTTCTTTAAGATAAAAAGTTTAAAAAATGCGGGTGAAAAAATGAATCAAAAAATTGTCTAATGTAAGACAGATTACGGTAATATTGTAAATAAACGTTGCTATTTAACGTAAATGTTTATTAATAAGTGTAACAATCTATAAGGGAATTAAGTAAATAAATACAGTAAGGTAACATTTACTAAATAAGGTAGTTATAGGATAATCCATTAAATTAGTTATGGGATTGTTAATTATTAATCTCCATCGCTTACTGGTAATCTAACTATATTACTTCTTAACTTGAGTGAGCTTCCGATTGTGATGCGTGCAAACTTCGCTCCAACCATTATGTATTGCTGTATTCCAAATCAAGCCTAATGATTTGACATTAATATATAGTGGTTAACGGGCGTAATACCGACTGCTACTGATGAGTCGCCAGTAAGTACGAAACGAATGTGAATGAGAGTATACTTTCTGTTCATGCTGTCCTTGGTCTATTCTTCTGGTCACAACTGAACAAATTTGTTACTCGGTTCGCAACACCTAATACATACTTGCATATAAATTAGCTCTCCACAACAAACATTATTTACCTATTAATCACTTTTGTTTCGCTTATACGAATGCAAACGTTTAGTTAAATAATTTTAACCGACAACTTCTCATTTATAAAAAACAAAAACAAATACAGGAATAGCGTACGCGAGTCAAATGAATCCTAAGTAAAAAAAACTGTAGAAGTGAAAACATGTTTTTCGTAAAACAAGAGTCTGGTAAATGATCAATTCCATTTCAAACAAAAAAGATTACTACAATCAAGTTTGCAATCTTGATATAAAAACCTGAACCATTAAGTACATACACTTATCAATATAACCTAAGAATGTTTTTAGTGTAGAAAAGACAATTCATCCAGAAGACCGGTTTCAGCCTTATTGAAATCTCATCACGTATTGATCAGAATTTACCACGGACAGGGCTCGAACCAGAGCAAGACTGCTTCGGAAACCAGATTCTATACAATTTTAATTTAAACTGATAAATGTATGTAATTAATGGGTCAGATGTTTATATCAAGATAGTATATAACTAAAAATGTGTGCAGAGTGCGACAGGATTGCTCAGTGTTTAGAGCAGCAGAGTTCAAAGCAGATTTACCCAGTTTCGAGCCGTCCGTGGCAAATTCTAGGCAGTAAGTGATGAGTTCCCAATTAGGACAAAACTGGTGTATTGGATGAATTGCCTTTTCGACACTATACAATTCTTAGTTTATATTGAAAAACGTGTGTACTTAATCGGTCAGTCGTTTATATCAAAATCTCAAACTTGATTGACGTCATTGTTATTAGTGTAAACGCCCCGGCTTCAAGTAAATGCCGTACGACGTTACAAACTCGGTTAAGGTGCTCTGAATATAGATTTGTTACTGATAGGGGGCCCTTAAGAGGGCCTGGTCGTGCGTTCTCCTGAATTATTCCGAGTGTGAAGATTCCCTAGAGCCTTGGGTGGACTCTGGTTGTTGTTCCTCTCGTTGTCGAGTTGTATTCACGATGTGGAAAACGTCGTTCAGGTTCTGCAATTAATTGGCTCGTCTCGCTGGTTGTACCACAAAAAGATGACTCACGGATGTAGCCAATTGTTGGTGAAAGTAGCAAATCACCAGCGTAGGTATTGACAGCCGACAGAACGCACACGCGTAACGCAAAGCAGAATGCAAATGCGACAACTGACTTGCATGGTAAATTGCCGTGCTTAAATAGCATGCCATAGTAATATATGTCTACTTGCACACTATTGGTTAAACGGCAAATTTCGCTTTTTTCTCATTGGTGCAACTTAAATAAAATTTAATTTAATTTACGCAATATGTCGGCCATTAATTTGTGTCGTTACATTAGTACCCGAGCAAACAATGTTCATGTAGTTAAACAAAATTGGTTGTCGTTTAATAATATGACTGGCAAAACCAACTGCCTTCTTCAAAAGCAATAGTTGACTAAAAGAATATCATTTGAATATTGGACATCTTAAAATTTTGTTCATAGTTAAGTTAACATTCTTGTGTATGTGGTATATATGTTTACTTGTTCGTTCTCTTTATTCCGCTCTCTATCTTTTTCTATCTACTTCTATCTGACTACTTCTACCTCCCTCTCTCTCCCTTTCTCTCTCCCTCTCTATCTGTACCTCTCACTACCTCTACCTCGATCTACCTCTCTACCCCTATCTCTCACTACCTATCCCTCTCCACGTATCTCTCCCACACTTTCAATCTATCTCTCACTCTCCCTCTCTAAATATATCTCTCCACCTATATCTCTCTGTCTATATTTCTCTCCATCTCTCATTTTATATTTCTACCATACACTCTCTTTCTATCACTCTCTCTACATATCTATTTATATCTTTCATTCTCTATATATATCACTCTTTACATATCTTTCCCACTCTCTCACTCCCCTCTCCCCCTTATCTCTACCTCCTTCTCTATCTCTCTCCTCTCGCCATCTCTCTCCTCTCTCCCTCTTGCTCTCTTTATATATCTATATTTTTATTAAACTTTTTATTTATTTATCTGCTAATTTTTATCATGTGTGTATAATCCATGTTAATTTGTACCGATGTAATGTCATTATATTATACTTAAATTCGTCTATCGTGCTTGAATTCCATAACATTGCCCGTGGTGCAACGGTATCTTTCTTATAATAATAGATTTTTGATGTCCGGTTGAAGTCTTAGTTAGAAGGAGACACTGATTCGGTTCGAAATAATTAGAAGATTGAATTGAAGATTGTGCACAAGACGGTTGAATTGTAAATCTTGTTGTCAAATGCTCATTGGATAGAATCCTGACCGCAATAATTGTGGTAACCACGAGTAAGTACTCAATAAGTATGACATCGGCCATCTTTAGGAAATAAATTTGCTATCTTAAGCAAATAAAATTTTATATATATATATATATATATATATATATATATATATATCTGATATGGTGCATAATTATGTGTGTAAATATTATTAAGAAGCAGCTATACTTCTATGCATAAACATGAATGTGAATATCAGTCAGATCATTATATGAATGTAGATCGACTCTGTCTATGTTTGTGCTGTGGTCTGCGTTATTTTCTCAGTGTACTGAACGCGTCATTGAAGAAGACATCTGGCAATTGTTGTTATTATATGAACAATAATGTTAAGGGAAGTAATTGCCGATATCGAGCATAAAAAACAGGAAGATGAAATTCTGTGAAGAATGGCCAAGCCTTTATTATACACCTTTAGAGACAGCGGGGAAAATGTCAGTAAAGCTCGTCAGTATTTATGACAGTTAATAGTTTTTCGATATTGAGCGAATGGTTCTATTCAAAGGAATAGGATTTATTTCAATTTGGCAAACTTTATTTAAAGAATAACATTAATAATAATATTCATTTATATCGACAACCGAGGAGAAGGGTAACCAGATATGAGGCATGGCTTCATTTTAACGTCAGAATCACACGTATACGTGCACATACTTGCCCCCGGGATACTCAGATTTCCGCACCTAATTAACTACAAATTAATCGATTGACTACTTAAAATAATTATTTTACAAAACCTAAATCCAGGCTAATATTCACTCACATGGAAACTGATAAACGTTATAAATTAGGAAATATAACTTGTTAATAAGACTTTCCATATATATATATATATATTATCAATGCCTAGATAATACACTGCAACTCCTACTGGATAAAAAACACATTAATACCAAATTTAATAATGGCCATTTACATCGAGACTACTAAACTTAACTTAACAATTTTTCATTTATTTACATTCTGGGTGTTCATTTGATTGTTGGTGGCAACTAGTCTGACTCGGTTTAAATTTATTTCTCGTTTGAGCTGATTCGTAAGTGTACATGCGTATGTGTCTGTGTGTGTTTTTTGCGTGTAAAAGTCTCTCTCGCTGTATTGCAAAGTGATGTCAAAGTTCTGGTCATTCTTTTATTGATGTATTAAGAGTTTACCCACTTTTCGCATTGTTAGCTGCAACGTGTACAAATGTTGTTTTCCCGTGTGGTCTTACGTTTCGCATTATTTCTCAATTTTTCCTCCCCATTTGGAAACAGCGCAGGATTGCAGTGATAAATGGTCATGTTTAAATTCTGCTGTACATTGCGCAGCGCTGTTGATTATTTCTTTTTCTCAGACATCTTCTCTAGCAGGACAGTTGATAGCACTCGTGGGTCGGTAAAATCTTGATTCTTTTACATTTCCAGGTGCACAGTTTATGTTTGGCATTGATTGATTCATTGTCCCTTGCCCCTCTGCTATGAAGCTGCCCATCAGCTGCTTGTCTGAAAGTGACGTTGGAAACAGATTTTCCGATTTTTTTCCGAATATTCGGGACTTAATTTCCAGTCCCATCTTCAGGAAAAAAACAACTTTTGGCAAGCAAAAACTATGCACATGGAAATGTAAAGGTTTCAAGATTTTACCGACCTACGAGTGCTCTTAATTGTCGCGTACTAAAAAAAGACAAAGTAAAAAAAGCTGATAATTTATAGAAATTTCTGTCGCTGTTAATAATGTTTGTGATAGCGGTTGTGCAGCTGGTTTTTTTCTTATTTTAGTTGCACATCCGATTGAATGGTTGGAAAATCTGGTCGCTCACGCACATACACACAAACACGCTTATCCAGTGAATTATTATTATAATCAAGATTGCGGTCTTGATATAAACACCTGACCCATTAATTACTTACATATGTCAGTATAAAGTAAGAATTGTATAGTGTAGAAAAGGCAATTCATCCAGTAGACCCTTTTCGTCCTTATTGGGAACTAATCATGTACTGGCCAGAATTTGCTGTGGACAGGACACGAACCTGGGCACGTCTGCTTCGGAATTTGGTGCTCTAACCACTGAGCCATCCTGCTGCACACAATCTGCAATTTTATACTAACTAATGTAACTTGGTTAGTCTATTTTTCCTATAGGTGGAGCTCATATGGCATCCATTTAGATCCAAAGTTCCAACTAACCATCCCCAATCTGTCATTACTGAACAGCCACCACACTACATGGGTAAGTGGTATTTAAATGAACATTTATATAATTAAACGAACATTGGTTGCGCGGGTGGTGATAACAATTATTATAATCAAGGTTGCGGTCTTGATATAAACACCTGACCCATTAATTACTTACATATGTCAGTATAAACTAAGAATTGTATAGTGTAGAAAAGGAAATTCATCCAGTAGACCGGTTTCGTCCTTTTTAGGAACTCATCATGTACTGGCCAGAATTGTGAATTGTCAGATGTTGCCAAATCTCTGTAATTTCACTGGGATAAGTGTTCACGTGCATTAATTGATTACTCCTCATTCCAAAACAAACGAGAACACATACACACAGGCATGACGTACGCTTATCTAGTGAGTTGTCAGTAATTGTCATTAAATCAATTTCATCTCTTTGCAAAGAATGTATACATGCAGTCATATACACAAACCAATTTGACATACATTTCCTAGCATTTTTTATAAAAAAACCAAGTTATGCTTAAGATATCTTACAACAAGTATAAATGGGGCAGTTTAAACTAATATTTTCACTTGACATACTGATTGTCAACTTAGTGTGTGATGTGCGTCCCATTGAAAAAGATATCCGTACATGGATATCGAAATATATGGAAAAATTATGATGACAGTGAGTTCAAACATTTCGGTACGCAATCCTAAAATCAGTTAAATTATCTATTTCCTGTCGCACAACATGTTTCTTTTAAAGCTTATTTTGGTCGAGGGGTGTTTGAGCTTGCCAGGATGCTAGTAAACTGGTGTTAGGTTTTGTGATTCGATGGAAATCAATTAGAATAGCATGCTGATGAAACTTTTGTATGTTTAGACCATGTCCTGGTGTTTTACATAGAAAATACACTTTAAATGGGCAATAAAATCACTACAAAAGCAATATGCCAAATCCTCACAAAATAAACTTAGTTAAAAACCTATTAAACAGAAAAAAGAAGGATTGCCCAGTACACAAGACCGAGAAATAGCTGGGCTACCTGCGAACGATTTTGCTAATAAACATCTACATAGAGCGGTTCATTGGTGTCAACATCAGACTACGTCAGATTCGCACTAGAGGATATCATCAAGCAGGTATTACTAAACATACCATTTAGAAGCGGCATACCGGTCTCAATAATATCACGGCGGTTAAATAGAATTACTACGAAGAATTTTCCCACTTTAAAAGTTAATATAACATCTATCACGCAGTGAATCATTGGGTTCGATACTAAACATCAATTACCAATTTTCTCCAAATCATTCATACTCCACAAATTGTCATGTTTGTGCGATAGCCTATATATTAGACGTACGAAAAAGCAATAGATCAACAAAATCCAGCAACATTTACCGTGGAAATTGATTAAAAAAGACGGCACCATTAGTAAAATAATTTATTTCAGATAATATATTGGAAACAGGGCACTCAAGCAATGTGTCAAGTTTCTCAATTCTACACGAAGCACAATCAGAAAAAGTATTATCTATATGAATCTATTTATATAAAACAACAAGCACTTGGCCTAAACATTCAAAAGTTTCATCAACATGATATTCTAATCGACTGGCCACGAATAACAAGACCCAGCAACAGTTTATTAGCATCCAGGTAAGGCCAAGTATCCCCTCGACCAGACTCAACAAACATTCAATCAGATTGGCAACGAACTGAAGAACAAAATGCAGCTACACATGCGGTATCAAAACCATTGTTAACAAATACACATATACATACGTATCCACCCAAACGTAAATTAGAAGTAAAATCGAATCAAATTAGTTGCCGCAGACAAAAATCAAATGATAACCCAGCATGTATATAAGTGAAACATTGCGAAGGGAAGTTTAGTAGTCTCGCAATAAATGGCCAGTTTACAATTATTATTAATGTGATTTTTCTTCCTAATAAGAAATATATACGTTAATTTTATAATTAATTTATTTACATTTATCATTCTACGTGACCATTATGTATTAGGTGTTGCGCACTTAGTAAAAAATTAATTCAATGAACGGAATCTATAGTCTCGTGTCTATATTTATATCGTGCTTACTGACGTCTCATCAGTAGGTCCCGGTATTATGCACTCTATTCACTATATATTTGGGTGAGTAATGTGGGGAAATAGGACGGTACAATCTCCTATATACTGGTTTAAACTTGCAATAGTGAAGCTAACTTCATATAAAGTCTTCAATAATGCGACTTCAAAGCTAACTCACTATAAATATTATATATACCGAGTCTGTAAGGGCCTTGATTGATATCAGTTTTCACATTTCGCAGTAATCATGACATCATTCAATTACATATATAACAGTTAGATACTGATTGTGTCGGAGAAGTAATATATATGCAATTATGTATTAGTTGTTACGCACCTAGTAACAATTTGTTTAATTTTTACTAGAAGGATAAACCAAAGATAGCATGAACGGAATGAATAATCTCGTGAACATCGTTTCGTGCACAAGAACAGAGTTTATTGACTTAATGGATTAAGAGGTGTTTAGAAATAGTTGTAATTCATAATTTTGGTGAACTATAGCTGACATTAAAATCTATCACGTTTGGACCATGTACCTTTTCGAAACCATAATTTTGGTATCGTGTACTAAACCCATAGCCATTGCGTTGGTACCCTTTACAGACTCAGTATATATATATATATATATATATATATATATATTTATATATATATATATATATATATATATAAAGTTAACTGAGAGATCACATTGTCAGAGACTTTTATATAAAGTTTGCTTCAATAGTGCTGGTTTATACACTCCTATAGTACATTGTACCGTCGTATTCTTCCACATTACTCACCCAAATATATAGTGTGTAAATGGTGTAGTAGCGGCTCCTAATGATGAGTCGTCAGTATGTACGAGATTATACTTTACGTTCATGCGGTCTTTGGTTTATCTTCCGGTCTTATTTGAACTAATTTGGTTCTAGGTGCGTAACACCTAATACATAATTGCATATATATTAGTTCTCCGCAACAAACAGTATCTAACTGTTATATATTCTGCGTGATCATTTATTTCATTTTTATCATAATTTTTTTCACGTTTCAAATTCAATTTATTTTGTGTGAAGACATTCAGTTTGCATCAGTAAATATTTTTAAGCCCTATTGTGCCTTCATTGAAATTATTGAATAGTCTTTTTATAAATCTACATAAATCCATTTAAACAGCTAACTTTTTCGTAATATAAAACGTGAAAAATAATTATTATTTATTTAAATTTGTATATCCTGATCAATTTTATTTTAAATTCTTATGTGAAATTTAGTTATAATAAAGTTTGCATTCTTAGTTTTCTAATTCGTTGTTTAGCATAGATTGTGGTAAGGAAAGGTGCTGAAATTACAATACCAGAACATTTGTGTTCGTATGCTTATCTCGCTTCTTTGAATTCCGCAGCAGAAATACGCATATTTTTATTAATCCGTGATATCTAATCTCATATAATACGTTACAATATTTTCTTCTTACTTTTTAAGCAATAAATCCGAAATTTATGGTATAAAAATTTATTAACGATTGAGTACTCTATTTTCAATAATAAATATTTATCAATACTAAGCTTCATGTGGATAATAAAATAAGCTATTTTTACAACACGTTCACTTGATTATCAGAAGTGAAAAAGCGATCTGCAGTTATAGTATGAACAATTAGTCTTAACGCCTATCAAAACAAACACAAATAATCTGTTGTCAACATCACTATTTTTATAATATATTTTTAAAATTATATAGGATATAAAAAATTTGTGAAATAGCAGCAAAAATTCGTACCTTCAATATTCTGTAGGTGAAATCCGCAGAAAAGTTGAATATCTGGGTTTTGCATAAGAAAATAGAATAAAAATATTTTATATTTAGCCATCATATTCACTTAAGGAGTTAAGTTCGATAAATTTATTTCATTAAATAATAAATTTTTTTATAAAAACAGCCATTATATGTAAATTTTTTCTATTGCCTATTAGAAAATCATTATTTGGTGTGGTAAATCTGCACAAAACAAAATTTTACTTAAATTTTTTTTCCAATTCCCCAATTCTTCCTACATCAAACAAAACTAAAATTGTTGTTCTGCTAACTGAATTCGAAACTGAAGAACGTGCTTATGTGGCAAATTATAAATGAAACATATTTTTCCATTATCAATTGCTCTGGACAATTTTAT